>CAEGAE010078459.1:0-38977 GCA_903067095.1 Girardinus metallicus
ATCATTTATGAATTTAATGAATGTTTTGATTGTTGATTCTGTTGCATGACTTTGTTTTTATGTTTATTATGTAAAGCACTTTGAAATGCCTTGTTGCTGAAATGTGCTATACAAATAAAGTTTGAATTGAATAAAAACGATTATTAATAAAACTCCAACCAGAGTAGCGATTTAATCAAACATTGTGTTTAAGTGTTAGCATAGAAAAACTGAGATTTAGAGTTCCGTACATTACTGTAATAAAAAACATAAAATGCAGCAATAAATCCACACACTTACTTTGACATGATTCCCAATTAACTTTTCTTGACTTTATATTCTAACGCGCCATTTAAAAGTAGAACCTGTAAAACCTACAAATCTGTTTACTTAAAGGAACCTCCAGCCGCCTTGTTGTTGTTCTTTTTTTATGGCAGTTGGCAAGCTGTAAAGTACTGATGTACTTTACCGCCATCTACTGGAATGGAGTGTGGATCGGAATGCTACATATATATTCTCCCTATATATTTTCCCACAAAAAAAAAAAATAATAATAATAATAATTAAATCTTCCGCCTTGTTTAAATGCCGACAGGAAGTTGTGGTAGTTTTGAAGCAACTTGATTGGCTGACATAGGTTTTAGATTTGCTCTACACTGCCCCCTGTAGGTTTGGCATATGTAAAACAGCGCTCAGGAGTGGATCTGTGCGAGTTCATGCGGATGAAAACGTTTCTGACACCGATCAAGTGTGTATGAGATATTTTTAAATGTCGTGACGCAAGTTATTCGTTTTTATATGTGTGTGCAACGCCACAGTTGAAAAAGAAAAGCTATTATTACGATGGTAATAACAGACCTTTGATGTTAGCCTTTGAAGAGATCAACCAATTTGTTTCTGCCATAAATAAAACCCTGCCTCAAAGAATTTACTGTAGCGAAATTAAAACTTAAATCCAAAATTTCAGATTTTTCAGCTAATGTTGTGCTGCACATCAAATACGATTTGTTTACGTAAACAGTTCAACTAAGTTCTGCTGCTAGTTAGCGCGCTACCGCTCTAACCTTCGAAGCTACTACACGTGAAGCTGCTACGACTACAAACTAGCAAAAACAAATCAAACCACAGCCGACCTAAAACACTACGGCGGCAACAATTACTGCCTCAAACACATACAGCAGTCTATAAACACCACACTCGCTCGGCAACACTCACACCCATGCATGTTGTATTCATGAGTTAGCACACTTGTTTCCTATTTACCTGAACCCACCAATAGAACACCATTAACGGGGCTATGACTATGAGGAACATTGGGGTGAGGGCAGAGCATATGAGCAGCACATTCAGTGTGTACCAGAAAGTGCGCATCCATATGTCAATATTATCGGGGATGTGGGAGTCTATAGCATCCACGTCTTTGCTGAAGCGGTTCAGTAATCGCCCAGTCGGGGTGCTCTCGAAGAAGGCCTGCGGGGCTCGCAGGACCCCCTGCAGCATGTTGCGGTGTGTGAGCTTGGCCGCCCGCAGCATACAGTAGGCCCGGCACAAGAGGCAGTTAACCAAAATGAGCACACCTGCGAGAAGGGGGAGGGAGGGGAGGACAACACAATGACACCTGCGTTAAATGGATAAGGATCTGCTCCGACTGTCTGCCGTAAACAAGTTCAACTTTCTCAGATCAACAGAAAACTATTAACACCTGATGAAACGAGGGAAAAAAAAGTTAAATCTGTATTTTTATTTTTCATTTGGCACAGCACTTTTGCTCTGTGAAAAAGTGTCATTCTTCACCGTTCTGAGGAATTTCTGTGCCTGCAGAAAAACATTGTGACTATCAGCTATTTCAGTAAGTCAGTTTGGCTTGTTGATTATGAATAAAGTGATGAGTGTAGGCAGCGGTTAACTGAGGCAGGAACACTTTATAATCCACCTGCTCACGGGTGTCTTTACAATTAACTAGGTAACATAACTAATCCTACATTAAACCAATGTAATAATATGTGTGAATTATTAAAAAGAATGCAACGCAAATTATTGCACTGAGAAAACACAAAATCTTTCTAAGTAATTTTGGTCTATTTTCTAGTGCAAACAACCTAGTACACTTGAAAGAAAACAAAACCAACTTACAAATAACTCCAAGAAAGAAACTGATGCCATTCAGGCAGCTGTATATTGCAGGTAACATAATGACTGGTTAAAAGCTCTCCGCAGCACCCCACTTTACAAAAATATAACCTACTAGGAATTGATATTGGTCCTAAAAAACTTAAAATGTGAATATCTCAAATTCATATAATATGCAATGAAATACAGTGCTTTAGTATACATATAAAATTAAATATAAAATTTAACTTTATATTACAAAGTTAAATTTTTTTATTTGAATTTTTTGTCATTAGCATTAAGTACAACATTTTTGGGAAGTAGAATAAAACTGATATACTAGTTGTTTTTTTTACATAAGAATCTGAAAACTGTAGGCGGAGCCCAGACAGACTGGATGTATGGCATCTATAAATATCAATTTTCAAGTTTTGTCACAGGCTTACAGCTGGATTAATCTCTGGACTTTGACTGGGCCAGTCTAATACTTGATATACTTTATCTAACCAAGTAGCACAATTATTAACGTAGCACAACTATGTGAAACTACCTAAAACTCTAACATAAAAACACTGAAATTTAACGGCACAAAATGTGAAAAATTCAAGGGGTATGAAAACGTCTGCAAACCATCGTAAAATCCAAAGCAGTGCGGGACTTAGTGTGTGTTTTTGTTGTGTTTAATTGATTTAAGAAAGAAAAAAGTGAACTCTGATGGTGTGCACAACAAGCCTATGTAAACATGGGAATCCTTCATTGTTTCTAATCAAAACAAATCTTTAAAATGTGGCTGGCCTTGTCTAAAAACGAAACCGCTTACAAAATCTTTCAAAACATTGATGCACGGTGATCTGAAAGGAGGGAAATGAGAGGAACTCTTATCAACCCGAAGCAGCTGTTATTACGCCACGGGAGATCTAAGGTGCTCTAGGTTTCCATGGTGATAACCTAAACATTGCACAACATTGTAGAGATCGTGAGAATATCACTGATGCAACAGTGATAACTGTTGCATCACCTCCACCATAACCTGGACACCCTAAGAGTAGAAAGAGTGGCCTACTTTAAATTAGGCTGCGATGCATCATCACAGATCCACTAGAGGGCAGTAATGAGCTATTTAGGACAATTTCTACTACTCTGACAATGTCTTTTACCCTTAGAATAGGGGTGGGCAACTCCAGGGCCAGTCTCCTGCAACTTTTAGATGTATCTCTACTTCAACACACCTGAGTCAAATAATGAGGTCATTAGCAGGACTCTGGAGAACTTGACTGCACTTAGGGGATTTAGCTATTGGATTCAAGTGTGTTGGACCAGGGAGACATCTAAGAGTTGCAAGACACCAGCCCTCGAGAACCAGGATTGCCCACCCCTGCCTTAGAAGGACTATGAGACGTGTGTCGTGTCTGCGTGCGCGTGCGTGTGTGTGTGAAGGGTGTGTGGCAGCACGCTGCAGGCTGGACAAAAGTGTATTGGCTGCAAGGAGAGAGCAAAGTAAATACAGTAGCAAAGAGGAGTAAAATCAGCAGCAGCATGAGGCGCTCATCGCCGACATCACATGCTAAGGGAAACAAAAGCCGTAACTGGAAGGTTAGAAGATTTGCCGCGCCAAACATGCAGGCTGCATGCCACTCCAGGAGGAGGAAGAGTCAGACATGAGCGAAGAGGAGGACAGAATGCTTTTACGGCACGGAGGATCGCCTGCCCTAGAGTACCTGGACAAAGACGTAAATGAAAGCCAGGGGGGCAATGACGACGGCGAAAATGGGTGTGCTGCTAATGATAACGATCATGGTGGAGAGGGAAACGAAGAAGGTCCCGAGGAACATGAGCACGGTGGACGGCAGCGCCTCGTCGATCACGTAGATGTCCTTGGAGAAGCGGTTGATGATGCGTCCTATGGGTGTGGTGTCAAAGAAAGACTGGGGTGTGTGAAGTTTGTTGTTGAGCAGGTTAGCGTGCAGCTTCTTGGCTGCGCCGATATTCCCCATGGCTAGAGTGAAGGAAGAGATCATGACCAGGACACCTGGGAGGGGGTTGAACCACAGGAGAGGGAGAAGGAATGAAGGTGCAAGGTGGAGACACTGGCAGGTCGCTAGGAGAGGAGGAGCGGTAAACACCAGGCTTCAGATCCACAGCCTCCTCCATGCAAAAACTGCTTTCTGTCAGCATAATGAAATGTCTCTGCACAAGAAAAACAACAAACTACCTGCAAATCAAACCATATCAGATTAATTTTACAGCACCAAGAAGCTGTGTGGGTGGAAGTGACAAGCCGTAGCATAAACTCAAAGTGTCTTCGCTCAGTTTCAAGACAAATAACGAGAAAGAACAAGTTTAACTTTTAAAAGATGCTTCGATAGTCAGTGTCTGGTTTCTTACCTTGTGCAATGCCCAGCGCTGCGTACACCCCCACCCTCATGTGAACGTTTTCCTTGGTCTGATTTGTCAACGAGTCACTGGTCCATTGGCTGAGCCAGATGTTGGCGCCAATGGCAGCAGCACTCTGGCAGCCGTAGAGCAAGCAAATGATCACCGACAGCACTAGTCCCACTGCCTTTGCGTACTCCAGGAACACTTTGGTTTTTACCTGTGTCAAATTCACAAATGTCAGCGGCAGGATGGTTTTAGGAGGGTATCTGCAGGTTTAACTAATTCATGTTTAAGACCTTTTAAGACCATTGTGAATTAAATTTAAGACCTGTATTGGAAAGGAATTGTACAGAAGTGTCATATTTTCTATATTTCCTGATGCTCTCTACAGTTGTAACCCCCGTAGCTCAGAACAAACCTAGCCTCGTATGGGATGGCGACAGAAGACGAATGTTGTCCAGCCAACTGGCAATAAATTTGAACTTGCCCATGACAGACGCAAAAAAAACTTAGCTAGCTATCCAACTACGTAACAAGAGTATATTAGCAGCTTGTCACCAGTGGCGGCAACCTCCTCAAGACTCAGAATGAAATAAAGATGTCTGCATGCAACTCAAACTTTGGCCTGAGAGAAAAGCCCTGCGAGAAGAAAATTGTATTTAGCTAGCTAGCTCAATGTTAGCATACTTTCTTTTCTTCTTTTTAAAGATTCAATTATTTGGCTTGTTATATTATAATGCTGTCCTTGAAGAGAAAAATTTGAAGAGAAAACCTAGAGAAAACATTATTGTGCTTCATAAATTTAGCACTACGCTTTGAATGTCATAATATTTAATGACAGGTGTTTCAGCTGTTCTCTGCTCAGCTTTTCCCTACAGCCGTCTGGCTCACAGAGCAGAGAACAGGTACGGTCATCATGAAGGCTAAAAACCTGTTTTTTATAGGAACTATAAGCGCTACCTGGATAAAGGCAAATATCTATACAGACTGATCAAGTAAATTGCATTGAACTGCCTGATGGGGTGATCTAGACATGAATTTAGGGACTTCAGGGATCAGGGATATCTCTAATATGAAGGGCGAAACATCTGAACCTGCTAATCATTTTTTTTAATTAACCAGCTTTTTACACAGAAAAGTACAGAAACAAAAGCTGATGACCAAATTACTTAAAAAAAATCTACAGCAACAGATTTGTTTTTGAAGTAAAATATTAGTGACTTTAAAAGAAACACTTTCACTTTAAAAGAATTGATGCAGTCCAAAGCTAGAAAAAAAACCAGAACAGAATATTCTCAACTGACTCGGCCTGTTTCCGCCGTCTCTGCCTGGATGAGTTTCTGGACCTCCTGGGGTTTCTTCTTCTCCTGAGCCTCTTGGTGCTTCTTCTGGCTCTGTCTCCTGACTGAGCGGCACCGGAAGTTCTCGCTGTCTCCTGACAGGATGCTGATCTGTCTGAAAACGAGAGAGTGGCCAACAGATTTAAGTCAATGGACATAAAAACAGAAAGGCTGTTTGATTCCAGTAGGATGCAGTTATGGAGGCTTTACTACTTCTAATTTCTCACACCTCATAAAACTTTTCTTTGCCTCATTAACCGTAGGTTCGTTGTCCACCATGTCCGTGTGGTGGTTGCTAAGGACGTCGTCGGGGAACAACTCATCTTCTATTAACTCTTCTGTGAAACCATCGGGGCAAACAGAAAGAGACAGCGTGAAACCAGCAAACTCAGCCTCTAATATCAGAAGGGATTGACGGGAAGAGGGAGAAAGTGTTGCTCAACCGGTGGCCTCGTCCTCCTCCACGATGTCTTCCAGAGCATAATTCCTGAGAAACTCCGCGAAGGCTCCATTCTGATTGAGCAATTCCTGGTAGGAACCCATCTCTGACACCCGGCCCTCCACCATCACCACGATGTTATCCACCTGAGGCAGGAAGCTGATGCCGTGAGTCACCAGGACGCGTGTCTTGGAACCAAACAAAGGAAATGAATCAATACCAATAAAAGAAACCCCAACGGACACACCTTTTATTACAAGCCCAAGTTCAGAGAAGCTTTCCACACAGATTCCCATCAGAGAAAACAAACTCTTATCAAAGACCGGGGATTTTGTTTACGGCGCAGAATGAGTCGTTTACTGATAAAAGCCGACACGGCTTCCTCACTGGGAGGGCGATAAGATCCAACTTCCTCACCCGAATGCTGCAGTGGTTCCAGTACCTGTGCGAATCGGCGACGTCAGAGTTTCCTCACCTTGCCTTTCAACACGCCCTCAGGGCCGATGAGGTTGTCAAAGATGTGTTTGGACACGTGGGCGTCCACGGCGGACAGCGGGTCGTCCAGGAGGTAGACCTCTGCGTCGCTGTACAGAGCTCGAGCCAGGCTGACCCGCTGCCTCTGACCGCCGGAGAGGTTGATGCCCTGCAGAGAGACAAGATGGTGTCATTTTGTGTCATCAAGACAGTTTTTTTCTGTTTTATATGTCATATTATCAAATTAGAAAACAAAAAATTAAAAACAAAACATTTTAGATTATGAACACAAGACTTTCTCTAAGGAAGTACTGCAAATGTATTCACGCATGTAAGATTTTATGAGTGCAATGAAAATCGTGATGGCTATTGGTGCTTAGTAGATAAGAGATGAAAATTTTGCCCCTTTTTCTTAACAAATACCTCACTCAGATTAGCTGTATTCAGACACCTTCAGAAACTTCTAAATAAAACTCAATGCCATCATTTGTCTTTAAGACATTATCTGATTAATGGATGTTTAGTGAAGAGTTTAAAGAGAAACGCTACTGATCGAAGCCATAAAACGCCCCTCTTTTTAGTTTGCTTCAAGTTATGTAGGAAAAATGACTGAATGTGTCGGCCAAAACGCACAACCTTGAACACAAGGTGGCAGCATCATGGTATGGGGAAGCAGGGACAAACCAGCAAATCAGAAATATTTTAACCCTTCCCTTCATGACCCAAGTTTCAAATCTGCCTGGATATTTTTGCTCATTTTAATTGTACACAGTTCTTTATGAATGTCATGTGAGTAAATATATTTGCCCATTTATCCGTAACAACTCGAACTTTCAATATCTAGCAAGTTATTTTCACAATTTTAACATCTATTAAAAGATTGCCTTTGCTACGGCAGACGTGAAATTACCGTAATAACCTAATATTGTCTGGAAAGTGCAACGTCTCCCCTTTCAGAGACCGTTGGAATTTTTCAGGTAGAGCAAAATGTGACGCAATTACAGTTCTGCAAATTTGGCTGGATCGTTAGAGCTCGGTTTGGTCTGGAAGGGTTAACAAAGCAGAACAATCCAGGAAGAAAACCTGTTGGAGACCGCAGAAGACCTATAGTGGAAGAGTTTGCAAAATGTGTTATGGCCACGTCAAAATCCAGACCTTCCTCCAGTTGAGTATCTGTGAATTCACACCACACTTTTCAGAACTTATTTCAGTATTTGAAAATCATGCATCCTCTTCCTTCCACTTCCTAATTACACACTGCTATGTGTTGGTCAATCACATAAAAACCTCCTGAATGCAGAAACATTCAGGAGGTAGAAATCCTTTTTTTTTTTTTTTTTGCTTTTTGCTTTTCTACCTTTTCTCCGATCTCTGTCATGTCTCCTCCGGGCAGCACTTCCAGATCTGGTGTCAAGGCGCAGGCGTCCAGAACCCGGTGGTATTTGGACTCATTGAAGCTCTTCCCAAACAGGATGTTGTCCCGCAGGGTGGCGTTTTGTATCCACGCCTGCTGGGGAACATAAGCCACCGTCCCCTGAGAACAGAGTCAGATTTCTGTTAGTTCTCCCGTTTTTTTGTGTCCAGAGTGTGTGAAATGTTCACATCCTGGATGTTAAGGATTCCAGCTGGCTGCACAAAATAAATCATTTGCAATCGTTCCACTGCGTATGCAGTGCAAGCACCTGAAACTTGACACCATAGAGCCTAAACCCCGACGATTTACGACCTACAAAATGACGACCTGGAGTAGCTGCTGAACATCAAAGCTGGACTTATTTTTTTGATCTGTCTAATTATTTTTTAATTCGAGGTATAGCTGTCAAAAATGCTGATCTTTCAGAAAACATTGAACTTTAGCTAAAAGAAAAAAGTACAGATTTCTACAAAGTTTACTTTTTTTTAGCCATACTTCACTGCTTCACGTCATTAAATAAATTTCAGGAAAAGACAAAGAACCTGAGCAAAGAGAAATGTAACTTTTTTAGTGATAATTTTAATTAAGGGGGAAAATATAATTGAACCATGAATTATGCAATAACCACATCTGGGCCCAAGTACTGACGGATTTTAGAATACAGAAAACACTTAAAAAGAACCTTTTTAACGTAGATCTAGACTGTAGGTATAAAATAAATTGCTAGGGGGGGAAATACTTTGACAACTATAGTTTTCAAAGTATTTTCCAATAATTGGGAAAGTGCATATTACTGCACTATTAAACAGTTAATAGTTGCTGAAACAGTTGGGAAGCAAGATAAGCTCAACTTAAATAGCATAAATCTAAAGAAAAATATCTGGGGATCCGTTGGAAAAATATGTTAGTCATCGTTTTTATAATCTCATATTTACTTATCGAGTTATCATATTTATAGGATTTGTTTTACTTAGCATCTTATTCATAGACTCAAAGAATCATTTGCATTTATTACTTGCATTGTTTTAGGTTTATCATCTAATTTGTTTTTTTTTTTTACTTTCTGCTCTTTTAACCGAGTTCACATCCACCTGTGCAAAGTTCACTGTGAGCTTTTGATGACCTTCTGACACTCCAATGTTGCAGAAAAATATTGTTTCCCGTGTGTCCAAACTCAACGCAGCAAAGACACAGACTGTGTAAGTGAGGTCATTTGGGTGGTTGTGGGAGAGCGAAGTGATGTTACTGGATTTGTAAACTCTTCCCATTTTCTCCTGGGCAGAATATCTGTCTCCGATTCGATTCTGTCCTGATATTAATTTTTATAACAGAATCCTTGTTTTAAAAATTCCTGCACATAAACTATCCAAACTTGAAATTAAGTGTTGATTTTGAAAAGTTTGTACAATGATTCAGGTGTAATCTGTGGGAAAGTATGAAAGATTTCATCAGAGGCGTAAAATGTTTACTTTGCTGGATTCTTGTGGTCACAGAAATCGTAAAAGTCTTTGTTTCAGTCAAACAGAAACTCTTCAGTTTTTACAACAGTGAGTCACATGTTCAACCCTTGTTGGGAAACATTGTGGTAGGTTTATCTGCAGTCTCATAAAAAAGGGATTACAGTAATTACATTACAGGGAAAGTTGTTCTCAGTGAAGTCGTACCCGAACAGAAACGTCGCCTTCCACTTTCTCCATGTCGCCCAGCAGCGCGGAGATCAGCGAGGACTTCCCACAGCCAACGTGACCCACCACTGCTACCAGGGAGCCCTGGGGCACCATCACGTTGATGCTAGCAACACACAGCAAGCATGTCACAGTTAGAGGAGTAAAAACACAGGACTTGTGAATGGACGTATCTGTAGCTGAGCGTGGCGTACTTGTCGAGAACAGGTTCATCTTCTTTGGCCCACGTGAATTTCCCGTTGACTACCGAGACGGCGAAGTCTGTTGAGTAACAACGGGATAAAAGACTTTCTTTCCAACAACTTTCAACTGATGACAGATGAGAAAGCCTGAGTCATGTCACTGCTCTTCAGGTTCAGAGACACTGGGTGAAAGGCGAGGCGGCTTTGCAGAAGGATTTCCCTTTTTGGACGAAGTCAAAAGAAACCCTGACAACGCCCTTTAAGTAGGGATCATGCTTTGTTTTTACCTGAGCTAGTCTGTCTGTCCACGGAGTTTGGGTCCAACTCATCGTGACTCAGGAAATTTTGGATTCGCTTCAGCGACACGCTCGCCTGAGAAGCAGAAGAGAGACGTAAAGCTGCAGAAGAAAACGCAGGGAGGATGAGGAAGAGAAGAAGAGAGGGTAGAAAGGACACCTGTACGAGTCCGCTGATCACTTGGGGGAGCATGTTCAGAGGAAATCGAAGGATGTTGAAAAGGGAGAGCGACACAAAGGCCTTCTCCGCGTCCAGGACGTTCTTCTCATCTACAGTGACAAACACGGCAAACGTCGTCAAGGCAACCTGGAGAGACATGGGTAAAGCAGCAAGACGTCAAGGCCTATTATTACACCGTGGCTACTAAATTCTTTAACTATATGACATTATCAAGATGCAGCAACTTGGTAAAAGTTCAAAAACACAATTAAAACAAAGATAAGTGATGACAGTCTCCTGCTAAAACAAATCGAGGAGGAAGATCTCTCAGAAACTACATAAAAAGTATTGACATTTTCATCAAATTTTAAGTTAAAAAGGAGCAATGTGGTTATTAGTAAACAGTAAAACATTAGGAGCTTACAAGGAAAGGGGCACTGGTCCAGGCCATGGTGGAGAGTGCTCCCAGGTAGGCTGTCTTTCTGAGGACGATGAGTTCCTTCTGCCGAATAGCCAGGACCTTTTCTTTGAAGGAGTTCTCCCAGGCATATAGCTTGAGGACTTTGATGCCATTAAGGATCTCATTCATCAGCTTGATACGAGCGTCCTTGTGTTGCATCTGCTCCACCTGAGGATGACAAAACGGCATTGTGGATGTACAGACCTAGAAATAGCCACTATGCATAAAAAGCCAACAAGCTACCTTAAAATTTAAGGTAGGTTTTAGAGGATTCCATGACACACAGCAAGATTCTACATGTGATTTTGATATACAATGCAAAAACCAACAGGTTGGAAACTCAAAAATCCATGTTGACCATAAAAAAGTGCTACCATGTTGAACTTCTTTGGCACAGACGTTGTCACTGACTGAGGGAAACAATTTTCAAGCAATTTTCTCTATCAGTCAGGTGTTGAAATTAGAGGAATGAGAAATATAAAAGGCTTTTAAAGGGAGACTGGACCTTCTTTGACCCAGACATGTCATTTGGGCCACAGGAGAGCGAGACTTTGATCAGATAACAGGAAGGCTGAGTAGAGCACAGCAAAGGTGCAAGTTCTCTAAATCTCCCTATATTGAAATGAACTGTTTTTTTTATCTCAGTGTTAAGGCAAGGAACTACATTCCCAAGGGAATCCATATGGAAACTGTTGTGTTAATGTTAGCCTGCGCTAATTGCTAATATAACATCCTTAAGACTAAATAAAATTCAGCATAATTAGCATATCAGAAATGTTTTCAATTCCACATTGAAGTGGTTTTGTTACTTTCATTGAGATTTTTCCTTTTTTCAAACCTTCGTTCCTGTTTTGTTTTGTTTTGTTTTTTAACTGTTCCATCTTTTTTCTGTGCAGCTCAGTTGATTTTAGCCAATATTGTTTTTTTTACTTTACTCTATTTAATTTCCATTTGGTATCAATAAAGTATTTTTGAACTTGAATTGAATTTAAATCAGTAGGTTGGAAACTTTACAGAAACTTGCGGTCAGAAATGAAAATCTCTATATCAGAAGGTTTAAGTCAGTTCATCACTGGCCTAATCCTTCCACCTTGAGCCCAAAATGATAGAACCTGTTTTCTGTTCTGTCGTCTCGAGAAGATTTACAGTAAACGATTCGGAAATAATTATTAAAAGTACTTAGGTTTACCTTTTAAAACAAATATCAAAATTAAATGAATTCCACACAGCTCCCCTCTCTCTACCTGATAGGCGCGCGTCTTCATGGCGATGACAGCATTAAAGGGGATGAGCATGACCATGACAGCCACACCAGCCAGCACAGATGGACCAAGGTTCTGCAAAATATGAAAGAAACATTAACTTTTCCAGTGCTGGGATTTTTAAATGCGGTTAAATTTGCTGTAACATCTGTGTTACGTACCTGCCAGAGGAAGTAGAGTGCCAGCATAATTTGCAGAGGAGCAGACCAGAGCATGTTGAGGAAGGTGGTGAGATCCATGAACCTTTGTGCGTCGACAGACATCAGATTCACTATTTCTCCCACCGTAGAGGAACGCTTGGCAGCATTCGTTATGACCAGAGACTGAAAAAAAAAACAAACAAAAAAAACAAACAAACAATAAAAAGTGGTGAGGAAAGATTAATATTTTTTAATGCAAAACAATTATTGAAACTGCTGCTTAGTTCACTCTATTGACCATTTGACCATTACACTTTCATTAATATCTTCAAAGCAGCGCAAACGCAGCTGAGATGATTGATACAACGATTTGAAGAAGGTGGTGGGGGGCGGTCGTCGGGGGGGCTCGTTGACCTCTCATGACCTCTGGAAACATTTACTAATATCTTTAAAATGATAGAGGCACAAATCAGCACAAACGTAGCACAGACATTTGCCACCAACTTTGTTAGATTTGAAGAAAGAGGGGTGGTGAACTGAGGTTTGAGAAAGTGACAGAGCGACTGTCGGATGTGTACCTTCCTGTAGATGGCTCCTATGAGAGCGGTCCGGACGTTCATCCCCGTGACAAAGCAGTACTGAAAGTGCCGGTGGAGGATGAGAGTCTGCAGTATGGCTGTGAAGAACATGATGAAGGCCAGCATGTAACCCCACCAAACAGGGGCTTCCTTCTGACTGGTGAAGGAGATCAACATTCTGGAAAAGTAAAAAATATTAAAAGTTACAAACAACCAAAGCGTGATTCAACAATCTGCACCTTGTTAACGCTCTGGCGGAGTGATTTCAGGTGTTCTGCGTCACCCGTTTGTACTGAAATGAATTACGTTGATCAATTTGTACCAGGGCACAAATTATTATCAACTAAACCTCTTTATCCTTTTATCTTTTTGCAAAGCTAATAGAAACACCTTTTTCTTTCCAGAACTTTGGCAAAGTCTAATTGTTGAAGTCTCAGATTTGTAATTTTCTTAGATTAATTCTTAGCATTTGAGCTATATGGAGGCACACTGTTCAACATCCGATTCTTTATGTGATATTATAGAAACATATAAAGATATAAGGAAGATCCTGAATGACCTTCATAAGTCTGGATCTGAAAGCAGAGACTCTTCTGGTAGGAGACAGGTAACGTATGCAGACCTTTACATATGTGTGAAGGTAAACATTTGTCTTCCTCGTCGTCGTTAAATAGGAAAAAGAAGTAACTTTGGTAATCCTTACTGACCTAAAACTGAATGAATGTAGTTGAATTTATGTCAGGAAGTGAAAAGATTCTGAATTTTAAACAGTGTAAGTACATCTCTTGTTTCAGGAAAACCTGCCGACTACTAAAGTAAGCTAGCATGTCAGCTTTCAGCTAACTTTTCAGATAGCCTGAAAAGGTTTTTACTGTAGCATGCTAATCTATTTTTAAACTGAGCTATCATTCATTTAGCTTCTTTAACAGTGCCGTTTTAGCTCATTTTTCCTTTTGTTTCTAATAGCTAGCCGGCCAGGCACACACTGCTCGTCATTTTCATACTTTAAATTCTTTAGGGTGGTTGCTAGCCTTTGGCTACTAGCAAAACTGGAGAAACAGCCAAACAACAGCAGCAGGGTGTTTGTTGCCTGATGAAGATACAATCAAGTCCTTAAGGTCAGCCTGAGTTATTTGACTTGTTTTAGCGGCTGAGATTTAAACCTCGATAAGATCGGACAAAAGATTACCAGCTGTGGGTCAGAGAACATGTGGGTTAAAAACTAGACATCTTGAATTTCTCTGACATACTTGACTAAACACACCAGCACACTTAAGGTTTCATCATGACTTCAGATTTTATCCATTTTTAACAGAAGATTTTAGTAGAGCCCTGCATTTAGAAAATTCAAATTAAGACTTGAGGGTGTTTTGAACTTTTTGCTTGTGCTACACAGAACAGATACGATCGGTATTAGTTAACAATCTCGAGTCATATGATAAAATACATGGAGGGAGATTTGTTGGTGAACAGCTCCCATATCTTATCTGACTGAAACTTGGAGATACGGCTTTCATAGAACATTTGCCTTAATCAAATTTCCATCCGGGGGCCATTAAGGGCATCTATTTACATCTCGGACAAAGCTAGCACACACTTTTTACTTAGAAGATAGCAACCCTACTTTGGATAGATGCAAAGGCGACATGCAAAACAAAAAAAAAAAAAAGTGCTGGAAATAGTTGTTTACAGAACTGGAACAAAGGGAGCTTTATTTGCTAATGTGTCGCAGCGCGGATAGCGCGCTGACGGAGACTCTAAACCTTTTTTTTTTCTTTACCTGAGCAGCTGGGGGTTGATGAAGGTGATGGAATCCTGCAGGAGCTTAAATCCCGAGCCAATCAGAAAGTAGGGGCCGAAGGCTTTGATGAGGGAGCGGAGGAAGGACGGCTGGTGGGGAGCCGCTTTGTGATTGGACAGCAGCACCTCCACTTCCTCCGGGCTGGTTTCGCCCCCCGCGGCTCCTCCTGAGACGTGGTTGGTGGCCGATGGTTGCTGCTTAGCGTACGTCGCCTTGGTGGTCAGATTCTGTTCACTGCTGTTAAAGGGGTAGAAATAAAAAATAAAAAAAGTAAATGGAAATGTCAAAATATGTCATTAAGGTCATTGTGACACACACTCAATAAAAAACACGGTTACCTTGGAATAGAGGACAAATATTTTATAATGAATAATTTCAACAATTTAAAAACAAAATAGAATTAAATCACTCAATGTCTCAACTATCCTGCTGGTTTTATAGTATTCTTCTTCTACTGAAAAGATAGATTACAAACGATTCTCACTTTTTAGATACATTTTTTTCCAGTTTAATCATTGATTCTTATTACACACATTGTCCCCAAACCCCCGGTTATTCCGTCCGTCCCCCCACATTAAGTTTTTTTTTTTTTTTGGTAAAAGCTGGATCATAAGCATTTTTTATATGCGTATTTGTGAGCCTGCCTCTTTATTATTAAATGAAATATAATTTCAGATTTTACTATAACTTTTCTTCAGGTTAACTTAGGAAGTGAGCCATTATTGCTACAGGTTAATTTTCTAAACTGCAAAAACGTAACCTTTAGGGACGCTCAAAAATGAAAAATTGGACTGATATTGATATCTGATAGTAACACCGGTGTTATGCCAGACTTACCAATATTTTATTTTAGAATTTTTTTAACAGATTACTCGATTAATCGTAAGAATAATCGATAGATTACTCGATTACTAAAATATTTGTTTATCTGCTTCCTGTATGACTGTAAGGTCATACAGGAAGCAACATTTTGGGACTTTCTAATATTGGTAATAACGGTATTTGTATGTGTTTGTGTTTTTCTGTTTGCTTCCCCCCCCCCCCATTAAAAAAAAAAAAAAAAAAAAACATGGGTTTGTATTTGTAGATAATTACAGATCTGAAGGCGCTCTAGTCCTAAAAACACAGTGATAAAGAGCTGCTGTAACTCTTTAACGTGTCAATTATTCTAGCTCCAATTTCTACATTGTAGAACATTTTTATTAGTTATTTTGTCTCAGGATGAGATGGATGCTTTTACCAGTGAGCAAGTCTCAACACACAGCGGGAACAAAGCATGAATAATTGTCCCGTCCAATCAGCCGCACTTGTTTAAGTAGCTGACCGTTAAATCCCTCAGCAGGACCAGACGCAGTCGGCTACAATATGGAATGAGTCAGCTTGTTAAGGAATATGGTTGTTTACACAAATACAACAAACCTATTCTAACACGAGCTTAGGGTGCAGAAAACCCTCCATTTGTCAACTAACCGTCGAGTTTCGGCTGAATACAAACAGGTTTGAGTGCAGCTCAAAGAAAAAGACCAATCCAGCTTTGACATATCAATTTACGAGTTAATCTCAGTCCAGGATGAAACGCAGAGGAAAAAGTTGTGGCACTGAAACAGGAAACAGCCTCCAGGAGGCCAGAGTTCAGCAAGCCTGTTATGCAGGTTTTCTTCTTCTTCTTCTTTTTTTTTTTTAAAGAGTAATAAAAACGCAATGTAATTCTACCCCAGGGCAAACTAAAAAGCCAGACCAATTATAGCTGGAAACATGTTGCGGTATAATTACCTGAGCCATTAAATGATTTTTATTATGAATTAGCAACACAGATGCAAAACCTCATCTAATTATCTTCAAGTGTGTTTTTAGCACCCCCCCTTTTATTTAACACTTTGCCTTTTCTTTTTATTCTTTAAATCTGATAAGTCGGTGAGCTGGAAGACGTTGTACATATTAGAGGAAACCATCCGAGTGTGTGGGTTACATAGGGCATGCTCAGAGTTTCACTTGTGCAGCTCACAGAGCATGCATAAAGAGACCCGCCCTCTAACACAACATCCTCTGCTCTCTGTGGTCTAACAGGGAGGCAAAAAGCAACACAACTCGGCTGCACCGATTATGCACAATTATAAAGGTTTTTAAAGGTCTTTACAGCTGCGCATGTGAAACGTCTGGCGTGCATTTGTGTTTAAAGCACTGAGGTTTTTCGGGAAAGGATCTTTGCACATAAAGAAGTTGCTCCATCCGTATTTGTAAAGTAATTTAGGGTCAGACAGACTAAAGGGAGAGTGTCTGTGAAAGAAAATAAAATAGTTAATTTAATTTGACTTATAACAAGACATGTTTCCCAGGTTATAAGTGAAAATCTGCCAGTGGAACCAAAATCTTTTCATTAATATTGAGGAATTAATTACTAAAAAAATGACTCGCAAGTTAGTTTAGTTTTATTTCAAGTGTACCAACACATTTGAGCAGGAAACTTGACCAAAAATAATTGGTGACTTTTTGCAGGGCGGCTTGAAAGGTTTCTGCAGGTTTCACCAACTCAAAATTAAGACTTTTTAAGACCATCATGAATAAAATTTAAGACCTGTATCACGACAGAAACTTGCACAGAGAATCCTATAATTTATGTACAAATGTGAAGCTTCTTGGCACAGAACACACATAGCATCGTATGAGTTGGCAACAGAAGTGGGGCCAGTGGCAAAGACGAACATTGTCCGGGGAACAGGCGATAAATTTACACTTTCCAATGATAGATGCAAAAAAGCTAGCCAACAAAGGTGCAGTCAGTGGGGGTTGACTATACCAAGTCACAGAGCCCAATGAAGATGCCTGAATGCGACTCAAACTTTTGCCTGATTGAAAAGTCCCACAATAAATAAAAATTGCATCGAATATACAAGATATAATAGAGAGGCCACGATCAAATTTAAGCCCTGTGATTAGCATATTTTAGGCCAACTTACATATTTTCTAATTAATTTAAGACACTTTAAGTCCTTAATTTTAGATTTAAGACTTTTTAAGGGTGGATTGTATTTAAAGGTATTTTAATATATGACAATGCAAGCCACATGTGTCATATGTTGCGTGTAAAGTTTAAAAAATGAAATTGTGCTTCTACTCTGTGTTGGATTATCACATAAAACCTTAAAACACATTTAAGTTTGTAGTTGCAGCTTGACGAATGTCTAAAGCTATTCAGACATTTTTCTAAATAACTTTAGACATTAGGCAGCATTTTTACAGGCAGAAAATAATGAGTTGCAGACACAGTAGAGCTAAAATGATTCAGTTCAATCTGATGTTTAAAACGCTCTCAGACTGAGCTAAAGGTTTTCATTGTTGGTAAACTTTCTTTTTTAATGAGTAGCAAAGACTGAATGAAAACACTCCACGCCTCAGGAGCCGGGAACGGCCCCTTCGCTCTAGAGCTTTTAAACTCGTACCTCTTGACCTTGGTTTGCTCCTTCTCCCACTCCTTCAGGAGTTTCGGCACCATCTTCTCGGAGCGATCGCGCTGGTTCAGCGACCACAAGTCTTTGGCTTCAAGGGGCATTTTGTAACCTTTGATGGCCAGACTGGGAGAGAGAAAAAGCAGCTGAATTCAGCCAATCACACACAGTAAATAAATACATGATTTTCACTACATTCAAGCGAAAAACGTCTGTAGCCTCATTTTTTGTGAGTCTAATTTCTGTTCCAGTGATTAGCTCCAGACTTCAGAGCCAGGCCGGGATGCTTGCTGGTTTCGAAATTCACTAAGGTCTGGAAAAATTGTGGTTTTAAATGCTGTTCTACTGCTCCATCTGTTGCTGCACACTTTTCACTCAGTTGGCTGAACGAGATCTACAACACGATTCTCTGGTGCACAAAAGACAAAAAAAAAAACAAACATAAAAATACAACTCTGATATGGAAACTAAAAGATCGCCACTTAACACTCTTATTGGGATAACACCGTTTGAAAAAGATGATGTTATGCATTTGTGTTTTAAATTACTTTGATACGTCACAGTTTTACTACTAATTGAGAGGAATTTGGTTCTACGTTGGGTTTCTCTGGAAACTTGGAAGCATCTTCCACATGAAAAGTTTAAAGTTATTACAAATAATTTCATGGCTACAAAACAGCAGTACATAAATGAGCACAGGGATAGCTTGAACAGAGTTTCTGCAGGTTTCACCAACTCAAACTGCAGACTTTTTAAGACCATTATGAATGGAATTTAAGACCTGTATCTAAAATAGATAAAACTTAGAAAACGTCATTCATTCAACTGGTGATAAGTTTCCACTTACCCATGATAAAAAGCTAGCTATCAAGGGTGTGTTAGCTGCTAGTTATACAGTAGCTTCAACCGTCCTGAGTCGCAAAATGTAATGATGTCTGCACGCAACTCAAACCTTTGTCTGACAGAAAAGTCCTATGAGAAAATAAAATTACATAGAATATAAGAGATTAAACGGTCCCGTTAAAACCTGTGATTAATATATTAAAGGCCAACTCACATTTAAAAAAAATTAATTTCAGATATTTCAAGGCCTTAGTTTTAGATCTACGAATTTAAGACTTTCTAAGAATGCGCAGACGCCCCGTTTAACCAGTTCAGCCACGGTGAGTCCCGGCCAGCGTCGTCTCCATTTGCAGGTCCTGCGTGGCTCCTCCCCGTTTTTCATAAACCCTTCAGACGTGGTACAAGCCAGACCAGGCCATGTACTGCACGCGTTGTCTTGGTTAGGCCTTAATCTTATCAACTCAACATTTCTGGCTTTTTATCTTTAAGATTAAATGAAATATGCGGGTTTATTTGAATCAACAATGATAACAACCACACGGAGGATGACATGCAAAGTCATTTTAAGTCTCGACCATCGATCCGATCTCCTGCACGCTCGTGTTCCAGCTCATATTCAATAGCAAGAGAAACACAGCCAGTGGAGACACATCCAACTTGGCTGAACCTGAACCAAACATTAACCTGCTAGACTGAGACTTGGTAATGAAGAAGTGGCTTTAGATGCCCCTGTGAGCTAACAGGTTTACAGGAAAACTGACTTGTTAATTTATGTGGTTTACCAAATAATGTTCTCCCTACCACCAAGACAGACGGTTTGGGCACAGACCTATAAACCAATGCACAGAAATCACCGGGAACTGTTCTTTCACACAGGAAAACACCAACGCAAAGTGCGTATCGAAAGTGGGAAGAGAAACCTTTTCCTGTGATACTGATGCCCTCCCACTCAGTCATTGACACAGAGCAGAGCCTCGATGTTACCTGAGGTCGCCTGAGCGACGGGAATCAGAATATAGAGACTAACGGAGGCTCAGAGCTTCATTCACTCTGCGTGGGTCGCAGTTCATTAGAGACAAGGTTTGCAGCAGTCATTCGAGTCTTCAGTTTTTTTATATTTCAGATTTTTATGCTAAATGATTTATTAGGCAAGACCGGTGGTGTCTACACTTTTTGCCGTAAAGTCCAGAATAGTTAAGTCGCATTATGAATGACCATCATCAATGGCATTTAAGACCCGTATCTCCACAGAAATGTATGAATTTCCTCCATCTAACAGGCGATAAATTTGCAGCTGCTCATGAAAAATGCAAAAGGCTAGCTAAATAGCTAGCAAGGGTGTATTAGCAGTGGACTACCGGTATGCTCATCTGTCTGCGGCCACAAATCGCAATGAAGATGTCTGAGTGCAACTCAAACTGTTGCCTGACAGAAAAGTCCCGAAAGAAAAAAAAAGGCTTTTGAAAAATATACGAGATTAAATAATCAGGCGACGACCAAATTTAAGACCTGTGATGAACATATTAAACTTTGTTTTAAAAATGACTTCAAGAGTGAATGTAAGTGTGCACAAGTACATGTTTTCAATGTTAAGTTTGTTGTTTGTAAGTTTGTTATGTCCTAAAAGAGAAAATTCAATAAAATATATTGGAGGGGGGAAAAAAATGAATTGAAGACATTTTAAGGCCTTGATTTTAGATACATAGATTTAAGGCTTTTTAGGGATGCGTGAACACCAGTAATAATTTCTAAAGCTTGGTGGTTACAGTTTGTGTGTTTTCCAGCATGAATGAGAAGTCAGTCAAGGAACAGACGACTGGTATTTTTAACCCACTGAGAAGCTGACAAACAGATCAATTACAGGACATAATATGGTCAGAAATTGGTCGAAAAGCTTTTATTATGATAATAAATTTGACATAGTGGCCAATAAAAGTCTTTAAAAACCTCTAAACTGTTGAATTTTGTTCTTCAGTGCCCATAGAAACCAACAGAATCAGTCCGGAAAAAGACATGAGAAATTCGTTATATTGTACTGTTAAAGTTTGTCTGTTTTTCTCCTTCTGGTGAATCTTCTTTAGCAAATTAACAAGTTGCCAAACTGAACATAGATATTTCAACACAGCAGATGGTTTGGCTTTTAACTTGGATTTGTTAGCTGCTGCTCTTTGAAACAGAGAAAAGCTAATGATTAAAGCTAAAATATTCAACCTTTTATTTTCTAATTCTGAAATATTGCAGTTACTTCAACTAAACAGAGATGACAAATTTCAGAGTTGTTACAAAATCATATCGCAAAAACCAAAATTAATCAGCGGCCCACCTTGTGAACCACCAGAAGGTCACGGTGGACAGAAAGCCTGCTGTTGTTTCAGGGCACGGATTCTGAGGAGAAATCGACAGAGGGGCAGAAACACAAGTCAGGGCAGTTAAATATATATATAAGATGTAAACATGCTGCAAACGGCTGCAACGTGTGGGACTCACAGGGTCAGTGACCACATTGGAGAAGAGAGGAGGCTTCTCATTCAAGCAGCAGAGGACGAGCTCCAGGAGGAGCAGGCCGAAGTAGAAGTAGAAGGAGGTGAAGCGCAGCTTGTCCGGAACGGCGCCCTGAAATGCACAAGAAAAAAAAAAGGAAAAAGAAACACTGTCAATTATTTATCCAGGATAAAAGAAGCTTAGTCTGATTTAACTCCAGACAGAGAGAAAAAAAAAACGTGTTTGTGTCTTTATACTACGAGTATGAAAATGTCTGGTGTAAGCTGGAAATGACCGCTTTCCAAATGTGGACGTTTAGTCAAATGTTAGATTCCACTTTATATGCAAAACTGTGCAGTTTGAATATCAAGCACTTTCAAGGACTTTGTACAGAAAACGGTCACATTCCAAACCTTGAAAACGCCAAATTGAAATCCAAGGATTTCAAGCACCTGTAGGAACGAACCCTATAATAAACTTTAATTTTGCACATAGCACTCCACACTGGAAGCCATTTTAAATATCCGAAACAAAACACAACAAATAGAAGGGAAATGAAAAACCACACGCAACCAAAACCTCAAACAGAATTTAATTTGAATACTCTGCCTTTCAAAAAGTAGTCATCATTTTTATTTATCATGCAATTAATTGCTCACGGTTTCCCCCAGAAAACTTGCTAAGCCCAGTGGTTGGATGCATTCACCCAGCGGCCCGTCGTGTTTTTGAGTTAAAAAATGTTTAAAGTCAACAGGAAATGTGAAAATATCACTTGATAATTATGTGTTATTGAAAGATTAGAAGGTTAATGCCCAAACACCAACTATAAAGTCTTAAAAAATGCAAACATTTTAAAAAGACTTAAATAAATAAGCAATGCTTAGCCTGGCGGGGGTAGAAATAAAGCCTGGTGGCCCGCCAGGCTTATAATACACTGAAGGGAAACCCTGATTGATTAATTGATTATTGCGACAGAATTAACTGGTTGAAAAAAGGACTCAGACAAATCAAATAATCAAAAACGAAAGTCATGTGAAAACGAAACGACGGTGACCCATCGCTGTTTTTAATGTATAGCTGCTTCAAAGCCACAGAGCGCGTTGAGCAGCTTACTGAATAATGCATGTGTCACTCTATAAAGAGAAGAGCAGGAACAAAATACAACATTCTGCATAGCATAGACACTTGAAAGTGACTAATAAGTTTAGTTGTTTATTCTACGTTTGAGCTTCAGTCTAGGTATCAAAATTAAAATAACATTTTATTCTTCCAATAATCAATGAATATGTTTAGCAGCAATAGAAATATATATTTTTTTGTTTTAATTAAAAGCTATCACTTCATGTCATACACTTTTTTTTTTAAACTACGGCTTTTTTGCCAGCCTCCCATGGAAATCTCAAGCGGCCCATATCTGTTTCCTGCACACGTCGGAATGAGAATATTAACCTTATAAACAGGTTAGCTGGGGGGAAAAGCCTCCTCTGATTATGGAGCTTAATCCAATAGCTCGGGTATTTAAACACAAGCTCAAACCTTCACACAAAAAGCAAGCGGCAATGCAAGAGAGAGCAGAGGAGCAAAGCCTCCTGCAGTGCAAACAACGCTGACCTGGAAAAAGCCTATGCTGCACCGACTCATGCTTTATGACCCGTAAATGAACATTTAGCTGCGACGCTGCGTCACTGCAGAGTCAAACTTTGAGTCTGGTTTCGGGGGGAGCGGAGTGGGGGGGTTTCGGGGCTCTGCCACCTCCAAAGCGGTTCCACCACGTTTAAAATCGTCTGTTTCTCTCCCGATCCGGGATTCTGGTTCATCTGTCAGAAGAGAGACTTGAATCGTTAATCTCTTGGATTTTAGAACGGGTGATGACTCAAATGTTTACTGTTTATGTCGTCTGGTAACAAGCGCTTACATTCCTAAAAGTAACTATCATCTTCAGCTGTGTGCATCAAACGGGTTTGCGTTCATATAAAGAACGAAGATGAATATGTCTGTCCAGTCTGGGTGAAAGTCTTTATCTCCCATCTGCTACGCTGGTTTTCTTGGTTTGTATTGGTTTTGTCAGCATTTTTACTTCTTTCTTAGCTAGCATATTGACTTCAATCAAAGTCATAAACGCTAGGAAAATTGTACAACTATGAGAAAATGTAATCCAATCTGATCTGATGAAAATCTGGGGGTTTTTTGTGTTTTTTTTTTTACATCATTTCATCCCGAAATAGTTGGAGAAAACAGCACACAGAGCTCTGTGAGTAAACTCCCATAAATATAAGAAACATTTGTTTTGGCATGTTACGTTTAGAAAAGGTGGTGGCAGCACCATGCTCTTCGGTTGCTTTATTTAAACAGAAAAACTGAGACTTGACGATTGATATTCAGCGACGTTCTTTGTCCAGTCTCACTGGAGTGTTTAACTTTTATTTTTAAAGAAATGCTTTTTACACATTTGTTAAACGTGTCACTATGACGGCATAATATGAAAAAAATTAAGCCCTTCCACCTCCTCCCAGTAGTCCTACGGCCATCTGCAGAAACACACACACACCCAGAAACAACCAATCAGAACCAGGAGGAGGGTCTTAGTGCTGTCAATCACCCTACTGTATTCCCAAGAACATATCCCGCAATGTACAGCGATATTTTAAATATCTCTGCGTTCAGATGAGGCTTATTTGACAGATTAAAAGTATCTTTTGAAAATAACAACCTTTAGGCAGATTTTCAGCAGTTAAAAGTCATGTAAGCCTGTGGGAATTAAGTGCGTGATAAATTAAAACAAGCTCAATAATTTCTACATGTGTGATTGTTTTTCTCCCTTTGTCATCCAGTTTTTCTATCAAAAACTGGATGATAAAAGGTTTCAGTCTGGTGCTTTGGACTAAACTGAAAAAGTTTGAGCACGACAGTCACCGCTTGCTTAAAGTAACCAGTACAACTCCATAAATATATATCATATCCTGTTATTACAGTTGGTATGTATGCGTCGCCATGATGTGGATGAATTTTCAACAAAGCCCATGCCTTTTCAAAAAAACTGAAGAAAAACAACAACGTTTCTTGCCTTTGAAGCCGTCGTATTTATTAGGTCTGTCTGCTCTTTTCCCCGGGAAAGTCTCAAACTCGGCTAGCTGAGGAGCTTACGGCGCTGAAAGGCAACAATCTAAGCACTCAGCCAGGTAATAACCTGCGTCACTGGAATTAAAGTGCATGCTTTCCTGCTTCCAATGCACGAGTTACAGTTTGTTGTCATTTCTTTTTCACACTTCCTGCCCGTCTCGCAGCCTGCGGGTTCATTCGATGCGGAGTCGGCGCGGCGCGCACGCTGTGTGTGAGCCGCTAGGAACAACAAGTCCAGTATTCTGCTCTCTGTGCTTAGTGTTGCCCTGAGCTGACCCCTGCTAAAACATCTACTCACTGTAAACTCCACAGCAGCTCCTAAAAACAACACACAGGCACCACTGAGTGATCAAGTGATCTGAAGCGACTTGGAAGTCTAAGTGGTGCATTATGCAAAAGACTGCAGAGAGCAAAAAAGGAAAAAGAAGACAAATTTGACACAGTTAGGAGCCGCAGAGCAAAGTTATTAGACTGCAACTGACAAAAGCTGAAATTGAGAAAACATTTTTGTGGCCTGAAATAAATAAAAACAGTACTTAATGGGGGAAAAACTATAACTAGCTGGAGCTATGTAGTGCATTTATAAAACTAACAAAAACACTGGAAATAAAGTCAAATATTCTTCTTTTTCCTGTTTATGAATCTATTTATCAGCCTCTAGGACTGATGTAAAATAGATTTTTTTCCTCTACAAGCAGTTTACATCAGCTGTCAGCAGATTACGTCACTCAGTGCCAGTCTGCAAAATGGCAACAGCAAAAGTTGGAAGAAAACACCAGAGTCAATTGGTTGTCCAACAATAATTGAATCCATTTTGTTAAAAAAAAAAAAAAAAAAATCTTTCTTCTGTTGAATATTTATTACTGAACCAATGCATCCATAATCACAATGCAATACTTTGGTTAATTTTTAAGTGCAGAATTTTAAAAAAAAAGGCAAAAGTTTAGGTCACACGCAGTCGTTTCCATTGCGTTCTTTGACATAAAGCTACTGGTAACTCAATGCTAACATTGTTAGCTGGCTAGCTAACAAGGTCAAAGAATGAAAAAACTCAAACTAAACAATGTTTAACTAATAACTAATAGAAAACTAGCAACCCTACTCTAAAAACTAATTGAATTAGTCAAAAAGTAACAGCGAAATACTAAACAATAATGAAAAACCCCAAAATTATTGAGGTGGTCTGCGCTCTTACCAAGCTGGAGGCCTTCAGGATCTTGGAGCGGAAAGGCACGATGGCGCACAGCACGGACAGGAACCAGAAGATGAAGAGGACCCCCGAGGACTGGACCCCGTGTAACCTCTCGTACTGGATCAGGAACGTGGCCAGCAGCTGAGAGAGGAAGAGGAGGGAAAAAAAGGAGAAGCTGAGTTTCATATTAGCCAGAGCAGAGCGGCGGAGGTCGCGTAAGGTGAGCTGCACTCTGACTGGGGTTAGCATCCTGATTACAATCTGTTTTCCATCAAACACGGGGTCAGACCCTCGCTAATCCACAAATTTTCTGGATTTGTCATAAGCCGGCGCAGCTCTTCTGAAGTGTACGGATTATCTGAACCGTTCATCTGAGCCTTTTTAGCGCTCCGTCGCTGCTAAATACTGGAGTCAGAGCCGCGGGGGGAATCGAAACTAGCCATGATCCGAGGTTGCGGACTATGACTTTATATTAAACTGAGCCTTTATCAGAGATCAGATGGCAAAGTGGGTATCTTTGGGTTTAAATGTCGGATTTACCGATGCTTTTGCAAAACAGGAAAAAAAAAAAAGAAAAGTCACAGCAAACAGCAGATTAGTGACCATGGATCAAATCAGAACATCATGATTTGCTAATATCAGATGGGAGAAGGTTAAATACTCGAGCAGGTCTTGAAGAAAGGAAAGGACTGCGATGATTAGTTCCACCTAATGATCTTTATGATATCTGATGGCGATGTTCCTTCAGAGATCAGCGAGTTCTTTCCGTTACGACTCGGAGAAACAAGAGCGCATTTATATTCAGCTGTCCTCCATCTCAACCTCAGGTCTTCTGCAGCCTCCTTCAGTGGGAATTATATTTTTTTTAAACCACACCCATTAACCAAAAACATATGTAAATGTGGTGTCAATGAACAAAATCAAATCAATAGCTGGACATTAACATTTACTTCGCAAAATATAACAGACTGCTGCGACTCAAACGAAGATTTGCAGTACAAGGTGTAAAAAAAGTGTTTTCCTATCACTGTTTTTTTTAAAACTCAAATCTAACCATTTTAACAAAAGAAAATCTTCCTTTTTAAACTGAACACTGTAGTATTGGTCACAAAAAACTGCAGAAAGTATTTTCATTTCTTCCATTTGTCAGATATTTACATTGAAGTAATGACTGTAGTGTTTTCATGCTTCGCGTTCATGATTCTGAACACATGTAGTTGCAGTTTGTTTGTGGCTGTTTTCTTATTTGAATACATTCAGCTTGTCTTTTTTAAACCGTTACGAATGAAATTTAAGATCTAAATATTCACAGAAATGTATGAACTTCGTCCAGACTAATGGCAATAAATTTCCATTTATCCATTGAAGACACAAAAAAGCTAGCTAGCTAGCTAGCTAGCAGGGTTAGCATTGATAGCCTCAAGTCAAAGAACACAATAAAAATGCTTGCGTGCATCTCAAACTTTTGCTTGAAAGAAAAGTCCCGCAAGAAAAAAAAGCGTATAGAATATATGAGATTAAATAGTCAAGACAAAATTTAAAACCTGTGATTAATGTATTTAAGGCCAACTTACTTTTTAAAATGAATTGAAGACAATTTAAGGCCTTAATATTAGAAAGACTTAAATTAATATATACCCAAGTGTCTGCCCCGAACATGACACTCTTATTCCAGTTGTGTCACAAACTTCTCTTCATGCAGCAAATTCAGGTTCCCATGAACTGAACGACGAGACGAGTTGTTTGCCTTCACATTTATACATTTTCCAACAAAAACAGAAACAGAAGGTTTGGCTGCCTTCACCGCTGGAGACCAGCTTGAATGCTCAACCACAGGGGAGCTGCATGAAATACAGCTCCACATGACGCTGCTGCGTTAGTGCACAGCAATCTTATGCCAACACAGTTTGGAAGAACAAGAGTTAGCATATCATTTTCATACGAGACGAAACCTGCAATCTGAATTTAAAAAATCTGTAGGGAGTGATGCCGCCCACAGATGCTCCACACGTTGAATTTGCATATGCAAAAATAAATGTACAACCCCTATGCTGCAGGACATGCAGTCCATGAATGGTCTTTTGTGGCGCTGTCGCCATTTGACCCATGCTACGCTGCATGTTCCTTACCATGGTGATGCCGAGGACCAGCGGGGTGATGAAATAGATGGGAGGCGGGGACTGACCCTGCCGCAGCTCGTGAAACGTGTAGAAGAGGTCGGCCCAGCACACGACCCAGAGCAACAAGCCGAACGCCTGAGGGAACAGGAAAAGCAGAGTGAGAATAAAACAAATGAAACGATAAGAGAAACAAAGAAGAGGTGGGAGAAACTGCAGAGCGGGACAGACGAGTTCAGCGGTTCACTTCCTACTGGGAAAAACAGGAAGTTGATTATTTAGGTGTTAGTTGTCCGTGGTGTGACGATTTGAAGGACGCCTTCCTTTACTTCACCTGTTCTGTTTTACAGATCAAAGACGCATGTGAATTAAAACTAAACACACTTTTTAACCGTTTTTATTGTTTATGGATAAGAGTTCAGACACTTTTACAATAGTAAAGTTCAAGCACTTTTCAAGCATTTTCAAGGTAGGCTTTCAAACCTTTCCAGCACCACACTTTGGAGATGAAAACAGGATAAATGAATTAAAAACGACAGATTCAATTCACTATTAAATGACATCATTTATTACTGTGGTAGTACTCTACATTGCAGGGACAAAGAAAGCTAAAACACAGTTTTATGTTTTGAAAATTCTCTTTAACACACCTTATACATTCACCTGGTCCGAGAGCAAAGCAAAAATTTTACAATAAATCCCGCAATTTCAATAACCTAATTAAAATAGAAAATAGAAAACAATCTTTTTTTTTTCAAATACACAGATTAATAAATCGTTGAGTCACTACGAGTAATAAATATTCATTACACTGAAACAACCCAAACAAATCATGTTAAGGTAAATTATCTTAGTTCTCAAATTAAACACAATATATACATTTAAAAAAATTCTAAAAAATTATCCCTCTATGTTTTCTGGCTTTTAGCGAATAGAAATAATTTTGGTAATTCTAAATTACCGAAAACAAGAAAAATTGTGTCTTATTTAACTTCAGATGGTGGGAAAAATAAAATTTGTGTTTTCATTCAGTGTATGAAAATATCTGGTTTCAACTCTAAATAAAACGTAGATCAAACATTTGATTGCACTTTATTACAAAATGGCGCAGTTTGAATATTACACACTTTCATGGACTCCAAACCTTGAAAATACCTAATTGTAATCAAGCCTTTCAAGGATTTCAAGCACCTGTATGAACGCTGTCGATTCTAAAATCTGGACTTTAAATTTCAGGCTCCTCCATGGTCGAGCTCCTTCCTATGTTACTGAAATATTAACCGTTGTTTTTTCTTAAGATCTTATTTAATGCGACAATGTGCCACTTACTGTTTTGAACCTGTTCAGCAGTGACATCATGATGTACCCTCGGCTGCTCTTCTTCAGGTAGTAGATGTAGGCCGGAGAGGCTACCCACAGGAAGACGCAGGGCAGCCATGCCAGGACGGAGAGCTGGAAACACTCGGAGAGGTCGGGCCGGTCCGTGTGGAACGTCTGACTGGGTTCCTGCAGAGGATCAGATGATTGGCTGGTTAGTCCACACAACAGGGCGTCTCAAAAAGAAAAACTCCAGATTTCAACACCTGGGTCATGTCACGGGACAGGGCAGGTGCTTCAAAATAGACGGATTCAGTCGGAGAGATTAAACAACACTGTTATGGTTAGTGGCGTTTTTTTAGATCAAGTAAAGGAAAACTAAGGAAACCTGAGCAAAAAAACATCTCAGTTGTTACTTTGTTGCACCAGAAGCCCAACAAAACTTTCCTTAGGGCCTGGAGTCAAGGAGCAAAGGACTTCCTCCCTTCCAAAAGTGTTCATAGCTCTTGAACTTCACCACATTTTGTCACCTTACAACCACAAACATCAGTGTAAGTTCAACCTCTGAAGAAAACATGAGGGCAGCTTCCTTATTCACAAAATGTTAACAAATGTGGATTGACATTGGGATTTTAGCTGGTGTAGGATTGGATTGGTTTGTGAAAGACCACGGGCCATTTCTCCCGCTAGTGTTGGACTCGTTTGTTTTGGTTAAATTTACCCATAATGCCCTGCGCTAGACTCCGCTTCCTGCTTTTGGAGCGGTCTCTGGTCTGCTTTGCGTTCACATAGGCATTCGAACAGAACCAGAGTTCACATCAACCAAGCCAAGACCAAGGTTTGGAGGCGGCTCAGGTTTTATAGGCAAACAACTAGAGTTTGATTAACGCAGACTAAACAGGGCGGTGTGAACGCGTCCTAAAAACATTTATAAAACCGTGTATTATTTTCTTTTCTACTCACAATTTACCTTTTTTGTTTTGTTCTGTGACATAAAACCCACTCAAACACGTTCAAGTTTTGTAGTGGGTGAAAGAAAGTTCAAAGGTCATGAATGCTTTTTCAAAACACAGTAGCAGCTGGAGAATCAGGTTTACATTATGGAGCTCCTTTCATGCCTGATGTGCATTCCAATAACTGGAGGGATATTTTGGCCCTTTGCAGATTCCTGCACAACGTCTTGAGGTGAGGAAAGAAGATATTTTGAACGGACTTTGGAAACTAACAACCAGGGTGGACAATATGGACCTAAACATTCTGTATTTCTTCTAGTGGCATAAAAAGACACTAGAAGCCAATTTTACTAGAATTGGTTATGTATTTCTCATCTTTATTACAAGGAACCTACAAAAATGCTTCAAAACGCAAATATCTTGGCAATAGACAATCAGACTGAAGAGCAGAGAAGCAACCGAAGCTGCAGGAATCTAACACACCTTCCCGCTGATACGAGATGCAGAATCTGTCTTCATCACTCACTCTGCTCCCTGTAGCGATTTCAGCAAACAGTTATTTGTTGCCTCTTTAATGTACAAGAGTGATATTAAAGAATTTTATGCGAGAGAGTGTTATTAAAAATATCCAATATTTCAAAGAGTGCTTAACAGTATTAAAAAAGATACTGCCTAATGGCTCTGTAGACCAACACTTGTGTTGCATGAGGCACTTAAAGAAAATCAAAAATCTATATTTGCCCCCGTCGTGAATCTGGATCTGATCTCTGTGTGCAATGGATATGCTGTGGGCTCCACACTGTAAAAAGAATTTGAAGATTTTTTTCTGGGTTTTTGTTGTTGTCGTTTGTTTTGTAAGACAAACATTTCAGATTAAGCAACAAATTTGAATGCAGCGATAATCATCAATCAATCAATCAGAAAGCAAACATTTCTGAAAAAAAAATGGTAGTTCAAATTGTTTTACATCATGGAAACATAATGAAACAACACAAACACACCATATAATCAAGAATTTTGTCAAGTGCCATCGTAAAAATCATCAAATATGTTGATCAATAATCCATTTTTTATGGTTCAAAGCAACTCTAAACAGGTGGAATGTTAGTATTAATTTAAAGGAGCTCAGTGTTTCAGCTGTCTTATAATCTTATTTTCTTTTATAACTTGCAGTAGTAGATATCTAATAAGAGGGCTCCCAGGATTGAGCCTTGGGGCACCCCGTATGTAAACTGTAAAACAGTCTCCGAGTAAAGATTTTACTAATTAAAGCAAAACAAACATGCAATTGAGCAGATAAGTTTTCTACTGAACTCTAAATAAGCAGTGCAATTCGAGATTCTTATTACTTTTTCTCCCATTTTCATTTTGGGAACTAAACAAGAATACTTTTAACAGCACTGTGTCTGATTTCAAGTGATTTTTCACAGACTTGAAAAATGCTAACCTAAACATAAAGTTGTGTTTCTGACTTAGAAGGAATCAATGAGTGTTCAGCCAGTGAACTATGAATGAACTTAAACTGTTACAGCTACACTCCGTGAGTTGTAACAGTGATTCAGCATTAAGGCGAGACTCCGTCACGTCAGAACTTGTGCAATAAAGTCGTGACTCATCGTTTAAAGTTGTTGGAACAATAGGAGCAGCGGAGAGCATCCGGAGGTGAAAGATAAAGTAATCATATTTCATACCGCAGTGAGTCGTGACCCCTAGCGCTGCTTCCCTGGACAAACACGCCTGAAGGCCCGCCCACAGGCAGAACCAAGATAAACACAGCTGCCAACCTCCTCTTCTCCGCAGAATACTCCTATCAGTACTAACTCGTGTCCACGACTGAGTGTGAGAGCAGAAGAAGAGTGGAGAAAAGAGATAAAAATGTCTGCGTCTATCTCGGAGACCCATTCCAAGAAAAAACATTTTGACTGCTTTAATATACTAAAAATAGAAATTTGGTTCGTTTTAGTTTTAGGTATCGAAATGAGCAAATTCGGCTTGACGTCTCATGGCTTTCTTTTTACTTGAGACCTCCTCTATAACGCTCTATTTTAATAATTCAAACACCAAATATACCTTAATATGTGTGTCACAACGCAGAGTGGAAACCGACTTGGTGCTACCAAAGCCCAGACCTTCTGCTCATGAGGGTTCAGCCAATCAGCATTAAGGAGAAAAATAATGATGGTCTTGGATTGGCTGGTTTTGCAACAGCCAGTCAAAGCGTGTCTACTAGCATTTCTACTGGTTGTTTCAGCTTCTCAAGCATCATTTTTTTCTAATATTTCAAATATGCTCTACAAAGAAAACTGAATTTATTAATTTTATTTTTTTGCCGAATAAATTGGCTTTAGAAAAATGCAGAGAAAAAATTAAATATCCCATTTAAAATATAGAAAAATGTGAACGAGTTCAAATGGTGTGAATACTTCTGTGAGACACTGCACACCTGACAGTAAGTCGGCAATTGCTGGAAATGACAGAGGCTTAACTCCCACTGTGTAGGACCATCTAAATCCCCCAGTTGCTGCTTTTACTGTTTCATATGGAGCTTTACAGAGGACTCCAAAGCGCTTTACGCTGCAGTCAGTCATTCATTCGCACATTGACACTCATGATAATTTAAACTACTGAAGACATGTAGACGCAGTGCGAAGGAAAAAAAAAAAGTATGTTGGACTGATTTTGCCAACATTGGCAATCAATAAAGAAATAAAACAATATCTTGATAAAGACAAACTAATGTGGCAAATATTCCATCCAAAAAATAAATAAGAACTTTATGAACTTATTTGATTAAAATGTGGCAACATTTTTAACAGTTTTGATTTAACATTATTTAATCTTCTTTTTTTTTTTTTTATAGATTTTTCCTCATTTTTTTATTCATATTATAATTTTTATTTACTGTCACTTTCTTAAATCATACATTGATTTATTTTCTCCTATTTCCTTTTTTCATTTTCTCTCCTGTTTTTTTCTAATTTACCTTTTTTTTCCCCCCTTCATGTTCTATTTAGTTTTTCCTTCTGAATCTTTGCAGGAGCTAAACTAACCACTGGAGAAGAGGGTCTAGTGGGCGGGGACTCAGGGCCCGCCTCTCACCTATTGGCCAATATCAAAATCCAAGTTGGGAAATATTTGTATTTTTCATTGTTGGATACAGTGTTTCCATTAATTACACTTTCAAGCCATTTGTATAGTCCTACTTTTATTGCCAATGTTGGCAGAATCAGTCCTCCGTAGTACTAAGGCGCTTCTAAAAACAGGCCAAGTTATTGTAGAAACAAATTATTCTGGAAAGATTTGAAGCAGAGGGAGCAAGCCAAAGAGTTGGAGAAAGAGGCAACAAATTACATCAATGTAAATAGTTTATATTATCTGAGGCCAGTTTGGCGAAGGCAGCGATCATGTGAGGAATTTAACTTTTCGAGAATTTTGTATGAACAAAATACAGCTGAGAAGGACTAGAGCAGGAAATGAAGTAAATCATGACACCGAAAGAGAAAAGAGAGCCACAGATGGAGCTGTGATAACCGACACAGAAGAAGATTTAAAAAGGAAGTTATTTGTGTCTTCAACTTAATGTGGAATGATCTAGTCTATAATCTCACGAGCAACACCTTTCTTTCCTTATTAGCTAACTAACACGTTTCCTTTAAGCCCTGAGATGTGAGGAAGAGGTCAAACGGGTACACAGAAAAGAGAGAGGGAAGCTAAAAGAACAGCACAGAAGATAAAAGAGACAACAATTTGTTTGTCCATCTCCCACTCCATCCGAATATCATTCATAAACAACATTCCTTCATATTTCGATTCCTCTGGTTGAGGCAGAAACCCATAGGAAGCAGTTCTGATTATAATCAGTCAAACGTGCCTCAAAGCTTTAGATCAAAACGACACATTCTTATTTTATTCTGGCTTTTTTGGCCAGGATTTATTGAACCCCCCAAACCTGAATTGTTTGCACAGCAAATCCTGTTATAGAATTTTTTTTTTTTTTCACCACTTCCACTGAGCAACAGGAAGAAAACGTAAATGTGAAATTTAAAACTATGCTTCCAAACCACACAAAGGAGGAGGCGGAGTGGAAACTGATTGATTGGCTGTAAAGAGCTCACACCCAAACCTACAGAACGAGTTTTTAATCAGGATTAAAATGAACATAAGTCTGAGTGGCACACGTTCCTCGCCTTGAACTTCCAAGTATTTTTGAGGCAGCTTTGCTGCATAAACACGCTCCCTTTAAAAAAAAAAAAAAAAAAGATTAGATGCAAATTAGTGTTTTACGATTACTGGCAGATATGATACAGATGATTTTGCAACTGCTCAAGCATTCGTGGAGCGCTTAACCGCAAATATCAAGGTGCAGAACCGTAATTCAAGAAGTTAGCATAAAATGAGAAGTGCAGTTCGCATTAAGAGGAAATGTGTGAAGGGTTTTTAGAAAAACAAACACAGAGAAACATTATTACAAAAGCTATTTCTACTGATAGTCAGCAGAAAAAAGGGGGAAGCTGCTCTTGAACCATTATTGTCTAATTGTGTAGTTCAGAGAGCTGAAAGACAGCGACGACAGAGCGAGGTGTAGCAGCCCGTCGCGCCTTTTCATTCCTCCTCCTGTTGCTATGTGAGGAGGACGACACAACTAAACTGTAGCTATAGTTATTTCCTCTCCGGCGACTCTTTATTCCTCTGGAGGAGAGTTGCAGAGCACACAGGTATCGACAGGGAAACCAGACTGAAATGTGGCCTTTAAAATTTCTGTTACTGACTGCAACAACAAGTGTCACTGAACGGGTTTGAATGAGCTGGTTACTTGGCAACCATGCTATCAATCCATTTGTCTATAAAATGAAAGGGAAAGCCTACATTTGCTTCGTTGTTCGAATTTTAATGCCGGATTCAAAGGAGGCAAAAGGAAATCCAACATTTTCATTATGACGCAATTGGAGGAAAGAAAAAAAGAACAGATGGGAAAGAAAGTCTGAGAAGTGTGTCGGACTAGAAAAGCAGCTATTTCTGCTTTAGTGCACCAGAGTTAGAATCATTACCTTCACACGGAGATACCCTGGAAGAGAGGCAACCTTCCCTGACCTGACAAAGTTACTCCAATAGCACCAAGTATTTCTCCACTCTGTTCTTGCCCAAAATGTGAAGCTTTACTAACTCAGCATTTGAACACTGCTAAAGCACAACAACAGGAACACCGTCTCCGAAGGAACTACAGCCTGTCAGGGTTGGTGTTACATGCGCTTGGCCTGCTTTGACCTCGTCCGACTTATGTTCTCCCAAAATAACTAAAGCCATTAATTTGACAAAGAGCAATTTCCTCTTCATAATTTGCAAGTTGGGTGGCAAACAATAATCTGTTTAAATTCCCACAGTACAAGACATATCCTGACAGTCGCAGCCAGTTGTTTGTGCCACGTTAACGTGGCCTGATGTTTCAATAAGGATGTAAAAGTCAATCCCAGGTATTGGTTTGGGTCTTTTTGAAATAATCGGCCTCAACAGATTTGAGAAACTTCCTCAGTGAGTCATGAGGCCACATTCTGTGAAGGAATGTTTTTTTTTTTTTTTTAAATCATTGAATTATAAACAAAACTGTATTACAGGCCGTACACATTATTGGGAAATATTTTTCTTGGAATCTCTGTTTTTTTAAGCATTGCAATGATGTTGATGGTAAAGAGAGAATCACACAACTTTCTGGGTCTTTTGCATGATGTGTTCAGGTATTCCCAGGATCCTGCAAAGGTGCGTAAAGAGAGCAGCTGGAACTCCATTACAGAGGACCTATCTGTGGATTTTTATGTGGAATGCAAACCCAAATTTTTCATGAAAAATTTGCCTCCTCACTGATTTTTGTCTGTAAATTTTATCTAAAATATTTGAAAGAAATTCCGGTTAGTTAGCGGAAAAACCTACGCACAATGCTACTTGGCGTGGCATTATTGGCTCTGATTGGTTGTACCCCCAAGACCGGACTTCAGTGAACTGTAGCTATTAGCTTCAGTGGTGGTGCCAAGATGGTTTCCACAGCATATTAAGATATATTTTAAGCTAAAAATAAGGAAATAGACAGTTCAAAGTGTTTTTAAATGGAAGATTTTATCTATTTGCAGGTGGCTGTGGTTCCAAACTCATTAGTACCGGGGGTCTAACTGTATTGCCAGATTTTAAGACTTTTTCCTTAAGTTTTGTTTCAATTCAAAGGAGCAAGGAGTGAGTTTACAAAAAATCGGAGACATGTCAGGTGATAGTAGACCCTAGTGAAGCTTATTGACCTGACCTGCTCAATCTCCATTTACTTAACATACAGTACACAGCAAAAACTGAAGAGTTAAAATTTCAGAGTTAAAGGCTTCAGAGTTGACTTTAACTCCTTAAGAGTTGTTTTAACCCTTGATGAGTTAAATGGCGTCCAGTGTTAGAGTTATTTCCAATAGTTGATTGCATCAGTGTTGATTTTACCCATTAAGTGTTGTTTTAACATTTTATGAGTTAAATGGTGTGCAGTGTTAGAGTTATTATCCATAGTTGACTCCATCAGTGTGGAATCAACTCTGATGGGAGGAAAATAAGCTCCTCCCTCCAGACGTTATCATCGTCTTCCTTGGAGTGAAATTTGAAAACCGCTCCATTTTTTTCCTTCTCCTGCTGTTCTAAACGGTAAGTACAATTTCTTAAATCTTTGGTCGACACTTTTAAGTTGATAGTGATGTGACTTTTTTCCACTAATTTAATACCTCGTTTATTTTGCAACAGCTATACCCCGTGTATTAGCTAGCAGCCCATGTGTGGGTTGCTAGTTAGCAGCTGTAGCACTTACAACAGTAACATTTTTATAACTGCAACTTTTACACGCACACACAAATATCGGTCTGTGTACTCGTAAAAAAAATAAAGTTCTATTTTTGTACCATTTAAAATCGTAATTTTGGCCATGATAATGTAAACGCTACCACATGGCTAATATGTAGCGACGCTGAAGTGTTACGTTCTCCGACATGCATAGGAGTATTGCACTGAGGGGAACACTTGACTTCAGTTATTTTTGCGTTGTCTAGGTTTATTCCATACATCAGTAAAATACTGATCCAGCATCATCGTGACCTGGACTCGTATGGGAAGTTGGATGAGATTGGAGGGCAGTTTGTCTTTCATCAGCTCCATGAGGAAGGTTTGTGGTTTTGAATTTAACCTCTGTGGGGTCAGGGGGAGGGAATAATAGCCTTTTTTTTATGTACTTAGTTCTTAACACTACTTATACAAATTTGTGGTGAGTAAAAGGGGTAAGCTATTGTATTTTCAATTTTGCAATATGTTCACCATGCTAATCATACGAACTCAAAATACTTATTAATAACTCAAATAAAGCTATTCACAAAATCTGGCTGAATATATAATTACACTCTAAATTTTGCCTTCTTATTTTTCCAGTCATTGAAAGATTTTGCCTGCCACCTGATGCCAAAGTTGCATTCTAGGATGCAACAGATGCTGAAGTTGATGAAGAAATATTCTGTGATCTCATTAGACAAGTCAATGTTATGCTGAAAGTTTTCTGCCATTATGGTGAGATATGAAAGCAAATTAAATCAAGCGTGATAAAGATTTTACGAAAGGATGAAACTGATATTTTTTTTGTCTTCTCCTTTGTCTTCTCAGAATGTTCATCTGCTTCTGAGCCTTTCTCAAGCTTCATCTCAAATGCATCAACCTCAACAATAATGATGGATGATACTGTGCAAGAAGCAAAAAGCTGACACTTCTGATAATGGAGTGTCTGCTTAAAAGGTAACATGATTTCAGTGTGGCCCTAAACTCTTTAAACATGTTGTGCCATATTTGGGTAATATAAATGTCTCCATCTGTTTCCTTTTCTTTAATTAGTCTTCTTTTCATAGCTGGTTGAAGATGTCCTACAAAAGATGTCTGGTGGTGAAGAAGTTCTGCAAGAGTGTGGAACAACGGAAACCCTCAGTGATGCCATAAAGCTGTGGCTCACAGGATAGATAAACACAGGTAGGTGTGTTTTTACACTTCTAAATCTATGTTAAAAAGCCACAATTTTTTCATTAAAATGAAATCTCCTGTTAGGCATCTTCCTGCTAAATCAACCAGAGAAGAGTATGTCCTGAGGATGATGACATCTCCTTCCATCACCACCTGAAATCTCCCGGAATCAGTGCATGGGAGGCAGTTGATAGACTTGCTGTCTTTTATAAGGTAATTTAAATAAAAATATGTGTAGTAATTTTTCACTTTGCTTTTATTGACATTATGTTCAACGGGTGATTAAATGGCAGCATTGAGTATGTCTAGGAAAACATTAATTTCTTTCATTGGTTTGTGTGAATCCTTAAAGTTTTATAATGGCTGTAGCTGTATATCTAGTTTCTTATGTTTGGTGTATATATTTTTTAATTTTAGTCATGCTGCAGTTTAGAGGAACATCTCCATAACTCCTTGCTGTTTGGTGTCAGAAGAGCAAGACTGGCATCCTCTCCATCGTCATGGATAAGAGACTCATCCCATGCCAAGCAAACTGCTCCCTTGAAGTATTTGATGAGTTATTCAAAATACATTTTGTGTGTTATGTCTTTTATGACCCTGCATTAATGAATCTTTATACATTTTTGCATTGTATAACATTGATGTTGGCAAAATGAAGGAATCACCTCGATTTAGTGACTTGAGAGAAAGATAAGTTATATATTTTTAAGTTGACAATCATTTTTTTCTTTGTTACCTAAACAGCTATTTACAGAGACCTTTGTTCATTTTCATGCTTTAAGGGCTATTTGTAGTGA
>CAEGAE010078461.1:0-33067 GCA_903067095.1 Girardinus metallicus
TGGTGATGAGACCACCTGTGAAAACAGGAGAAAGAAAACAAACTCAGATCCTTCTGGACATGACTAACAAGTAGACTACACTTTTTCCTTAGTCTGATTTCGCCTGTGTGCTTCTGAGGTTTCTCAGTCAGTTTTATTAGCTACAGACAAACAAAAAAATACCTAAAATATTAGGTTCAAATATTAGGTACTACATATTATACTATATAGTATAATATAGTAAAAAGCGGACATTATGGCACTGGCTAAGCGTTTCCATTTTATAAAAACCAAAGAGAAGAATCAGCTGCATAGACAGAGTCAGGTTATTTAACTAAAACATCTTTTAGTAAGTGTTTCATCCTCTTGTCTGTTACAAGCTCAGCTTTTTTTTAAAGATGCTTGTGCATAAATGTGTCACAAATCTGTGTTTTTGTCTCAGTATTCCTGCCCATTGAGCAGGAATACTGAGACACCTGTTGCTAGGTAACAGAGCATTAAAATTTAACAATTGGTATTTTTTTAAATGGCTCTTTTTCCAGACACCAAAAGACACTAACTTATTGCCAAAAAAAATGATGACAGCACTAAGACCCGCCTCCCGGCTCTGATTGGTTGTTTCTCATTAGCACTGGAAGAAGGCAGATGAGCTTAATTTTTTCACGCAGTATCTGTCTCATGCTAAACTGTCACAAAATGGTGACAGTTTCAACAAAAATGTAAAAGAAAATATGTATTATTTAAAATAAAAATTGCATACTGCAGCTTTAAGAACTTATTGTGTGAACCTTTATATCTGTTGCTGCTGTTACACCTGAATTACACGTATTTCTAGTTTACCACAGTGGTGAATTACTGACAGACTGAACTTTTAAACCCCCCTCTAGGGTGCTGGTTTGTTAGATCTGCCAACTACTACACACTTACATTACAGCAGTTTTCTTGACCTCCTTTTCCAGACTGGATAAACCACTTAATATATTGTTTGAAAACTTTACTATTACTACTTTGGTCTGGGCTGGACATTGTATAAAGCAGCGATGTCAAATTCATTTTCGTTTTGGGCCCTTCTAGATCATGAATGCTCTTAAAGGGCCGGTTGTGCCAGAATGTATTGATAAAACCTGTTAAGCTGTTAAAATATCAACGAATTCTTAAAATTAAATGATATTATTGAACATCTTTTCAGTCTCTCCAGGGTTTTGAGATTCTTTTTGTGAGTTTTTGCAATAAAAATCAAAGTGTTTGTGGCACTAATCTGGAAATGTTTGCGATATTTTTGACAGTAAATGCGACTTTTGATTACTCGCTGTATAGATGATGGATTATAATCTGACATCAGTTAAGGCAGAGGCTGCTGTTTAGTACAAGTAAGAAAGTTTTTGACAATTTTGAGAAAAATCTGCAATAAACTCCAAATTATTAGTTCCAAAAAGTGTGGGAATTTTTTGATTTTGTGTGAATTTCCACGATAATTCTCAAGCAACTGGAGGGACTGAGTGATATAATTTCATAACATAATATTTAAGCACACTTAGTGTTTAGTCTAGAATCTAGAGGGCCACATAAAAAGCTACGGTGGGCCGGATTTGGCCCACGGGCCTCGAGTTTGACACATGCGTTGTAAAAGATTTCATCATCGCTCTTCAGCAATGTTTAGCTCTAACTTTTTCCTCCTCCTAAAAGTAATATATTGCCAAAATCAAATTTAAAGTCATTGCAACGTTTTCTCTAGACTTTAGATCATAGAAATTCATCACAACCTTTTGAAGCCACCGTACAGAATGACGCCAAACCTAGCAGAAACAACATGGCTGCTTTTTATTGCTGTCAGAGTTGGGCGAAGGTTTAATATATGACCACCTTAACTACCATGAAGTTCCTTTATCTGAGGCCAACTCCTCCTGGTGCACCTTGCACACTCGCTGCTGTTTCAGCGAATGAAAACCATGCAAGCGCACAGTAATACCACATTAATTTAACACCTGAGTGAACCATCAGTCCTTTGTAAGCACAGCAACAGACGCCTGCAGTCAGGACACTCGAACCCATATTTACTCTGCGTAGGAGACGGGTGGAGGCAGGTGCATTAGTTAAATGCCTCAGCTTTGCTTTATGAGGAGCAGAAAGAAAAGTGTGTTTGCTTTTCTTTTGTGGAATGATTTCGAGTGTAAAGGAGGAAAATTAGCAGGCTGGCGGATAAATCTGGTTTAACATTAAAGTGAGCGACAGAGTTTTCTGCTTAAATGTGACACAGACTCTTCTTGTGTTTACTGTAAACTTCCAGGGAGAGCTTTTCTTCAAAAGAGCAGGTTGTGATGCACGATTTTCACTGGTTTTATCTGTCTTATTTGAGGAGGAGATCTGTTCAGGAGACCTTCGACTAATCTTGTTTGGAGTCCAAGGTCCAACTGGTGTACAGTGTGATAGTAGGCTCACTGCAAAAAATACATATCAACTCAAACAGTAGGAAATCCTTAATTTTTCTTTCAAAATTAGTTAATATATAAAAACTTTCTGCTTTAATTAGTAGGTATCAGTGTCTGTTTTATCTGAAAACTGCTCCAATAAATTCAAATTTAAATATGAGTGAGAACCAGGTTATTTTTCTCTAATATTTAACAGTGAACTGATCGTATGTGTGTTAATAGAGCAACCAGGAAGTAACGGGACCTGCGTGCGGAGGCTTCCCAGCCTCCAGGTGCGACCCGCGGTCACTCACCGTCCTCATGGACCCGCGCAGCGTGCATCTGCTCCACCAGCGCCAGGATTTTGCCCCACTGGCACTCGGCCCGGTAGCGCTCCAGCTCCGCATCCAGCCGGACCTGGGTGAAGGAGAGCCGGGACGCCATGGCCGCTCTGTCCCGGTGGTGGTGGCCGTAGTCCCCGGATACGATGGGAGTAACTGCGGACTAACCAGGAGATGTTTGAGTGCGCAGGGTTGGGTGGGGTGAGGTGTCGGTCATTACTGCCCGGGGCGCGGGAAACAACAAACTAAATCCAGATTATTATGGTTTATTTAACAACTTTTAACGTAAACTTGTTGAAGCAAAGACAAAATCCACTTCAATATATTACAAATATTGAAAGGAGTTTTATTTATGTAGTTTAGCAAATCAATTTAAAAAGTGAAACTCCAGATTTCAATAAAAATATATATTATTACACTCCACATGCTTATTGCTAAAAGAAGTTGTAGTTTTCTTAATGGAAAGTTGAGTGGAAGGAAAAACGTGTAGTGGAGAACGGTGAACAAGGCATACGATGGAATAATAAAGCAAAATCGATTTAAGTTTGAGGATTGTCATTTGAAAACCAGGCCAACGTAAACTCAGATTTTTGAGTTTATTTTTTTTTTTTAAGTAAAGTTCCATGAATTTGAGGCAATTTTTAATAGCAGATAAAAATTTTAATATTGATTTAATATTTCCAATCTCAATTAAGGAAGCCCTTAATTTTACATGTATTTATTTTTAACTTTTCCTATTTTTATTTATTATTTGAATTATTTATTTATTTATTATTTGTTTTATTATTTTATATTCATTTATTATTTTTCTAGCCTTTGCTCAATATGCATGTTGTAAAAATGCAGTTAAATGACAATAAAATCTATAATGTAAATAATAAATTAAAGTAATTAACAGGCTTCCTGTAAACATATAGATTTGTCTGATAATTATGTTGATAGAGTCAAAAGCTTTGCATGTGTTTTATTAATATAGTAATAGTTTTATTATTATGATTATTATATGTTTTATATTTTCTCATTTTATTATTCCAAATTTATTAGGCATTATTATTATTTTTACCTTTTAAGCTTGATTTCTTTTGTTTTTTATTGAAATTGCTGTAATTTTACTAGTTGAATCTATGAATTTAACTTTATTTTTCTACAGTCATAATTTAATGCTACTATAGTGTCACAATTTCTTTTATTTGGATCAAATAAGTACCTCTTTATAAATAAATCTCAAAAAGTATTTTAACATTTCAGTTTTTCACAATATTGCCTTTCCTACTGCATGGAAACACTGTACTGGAGCAGCTGAGGAACCCAAACTGTAACTTTTCTTTTTTAATAAATAGTGCAAGCTGGCTGAGATGACTGTCTAAGGGATTCGTTGCTGCCTAACTCTTAAAACATGGGATCTTCAATGCAAAACGTAGCAGAAATGAAAAAAGGTGGGTTAGCAAATCATTAAACTCTGGGCCGGCCCTTCCTGGGAGAGCTTAATTTGTAGCAGTGTGAAGGCGAACAAGAGCCAAGTCTCTAATCTTTTTCCCGTTAACACTTTAACTGGATCAGGCAGGGCTTAAGAAACAGCAGAGCAAAACTGTGGCTGGACACAAACAGCAGAACATGTAGTCTGTCATATAATGCCATGTTTGTAAAATAGCATTGCTTATGGATAAGGGTAAAAACGTAAAATGTCTGTCTGGCTCTCTGATCTGGGCTCTGCCTCACTGGCAGGCTGACACCAGCTTACCTCCGCTGGCTCAGATACAAGCGAATACATCTGTTAGTCTCTGCTCCATGACATGTACTTGAACTTTATGAAGCACTAGAAAGCGCAGCCCAGTTAATACTGCCGGCACTATTAAAAACTGATAATAGAGGGGAGAACTCTGTGGGTAAATTGAAGGGAAATTACTGAATCTAGTTTGAATAAAATGAACCACAACACAAGGGAGTAAACACAAGGGAGAACTGTAATTCACTACAGAGTCTAAGTCAGCTACTGTGAGACATTAAGAGAAACCTCAAGCATCTTGAAGAGAGACTTGGCAGCGTCATTTTCTCTTGGGAAAGTTGACATTTGCGCGACATGAAAAGCGCCTGTCCGTGTCCTCAGCGGGCGTCCAACCACACCATGATCAATCTGGATCTGGGCACTCGAAAGCAGGTTGGCGCCCCCTGCTGACTGGAGAGCGTCACTGCGCCCTCAAAGTTTTCTGTCCGGCAAAGATGTTTCACTATCTACAGGAAACATGGCACGTAGTTTGTAGGCTTTACTGACGTGGTGAAGTGTCTTTGAGCCACCTACTGCATAAATTTATCACTTTAATTATGAATAGGGCTTTTTGGTAATTTCTGGTAAGTTATTCTAGCTAATTAGAGAGGAAATATAACCAGTCAAATAAACTGCTTTACTTTGAGGAAACAACTAAGAAGTAAGCTTTTACGGTGACTCAAAATGGTCAACAATATGCAAAACCCCCAAAACAACAACAAATGCTACAAAGCAACAACAAAGTATACATTACAAAAACAAAAGCACCAATGCAACACCAAAAAGTCACAATGCAACAGCAAAAAGCACAAGTCAACTGCACAATGTCGAGCACAATGTATCAGAAAAATCTACAATGAAACCTCAAAACTCACGACACAACAACAAGAAAAATTCCAACTCAACAGCAAAACCCACAATGTCACAGGAAAGGTCACAAGAGAAGTTAAACTACAACTGTGGGGTGTCAAATGTGCCTAAAGTTTTTTTGTATTAATGCAGTAAACATGTTAGTGAAGTTAGTTAGTTAACTTCACTAACTAACTGAGGGCATCAGTTACCCTCATTTGAGTGTATCTATGTAACTGGCAACAGTGCGTTGGCTGGTCCTTTAGTCTAATCTGTTAGATTAATAATAGGGCTAAATGTCTAAATTTGGGTAAAAGAAACAGAAGAAAAGTCAACATTTGTTCAATTTTTAAGCTTGAAACTGAGATGTTGTAATATTACAACAACGAGTCTTAAAATATTGACCCTAATTTTCATGCCACAGCATCCCCAGAGATTTCCCAAACAAAACATTGCACAATAAAAATACAATAGAGAATGATGCAATTTGGGGGCATGAGAGGGAGAATCTGTTTTCAAAACTAATCTTTTTTCACAGTTTGCTAAAACTATTTACAATTTTTAAATTAGTTTTCTTATCACACACAGAAAGAGCATCATAGTTTATATCCTAAGTTTTTTGTTTGTTTGTTAGCTTAACAATGAAGCTAAATGGAATAAAACTATTACTATATTAATAAAACACATGCAAAGCTTTTGACTCTATCAACATAATTATCAGACAAATCTATATGTTTACAGGAAGCCTGTTAATTACTTTAATTTATTATTTACATTATAGATTTTATTGTCATTTAACTGCATTTTTACAACATACATACTGAGCAGAGACAAACGTGAACAGAAAACATTTCTACTTCAAAATCTTTCTTGTGAAATGTTAACCCTGAGCTTTATTTAAAAGCTTTAAAAACTGCACTCACTTTGAATAATTTCAGTAGTAACAGCTTCCCCTCCCAATATGGCGGTGACGTTGACGTGTCTTTCAGACGGTCATTTAGCAATTCTGATGTTTTTAGTTAAAACAGAAACATAATATCACTTGATATCAGAGCAGTCCCGAGTTAATGTGGTTTTACTTGATTTATTAAATTCCTAAACCTCTTCGGTTAAACATTTACTAGAACATTTAACTTTTAGCAGTTTGAAACGTTGCAAGAGTTGACCGTTGGAGGTGGGAACGTGTCCGTTACGCGATCTTCGGTCGTTGTTGACCAATCAAAAATGAGCTGTCGTGTCCATAACGCGGTACGGGAAGCTGCTTGGTCCATTATAGTTCTCAGCGCTTACCGTCGCTAACAGGAAAGCGAGGAAACAACACCTTAGCGGTTTGCAGCGGCCACACCGACTACTTAAAAGTGAGGATTTGAGTTGGCTGTTTGTATTCGCTGTGGCTGAGTAGTTGCTGATTTTGTTTAGCGGGGTTTTTTTTTGTCTGGAAATAAATAATTTGGCTAGCAAATGTGCGTGTTAGCCAACGGTAATGTTTGTTTACCCTTCCGTTGGGCATTTTACTGTAACCAGATGTAAACAGGACAGAGCTGACGTCCGTTTTTGTTTATGTTTATCATTATGATGAACAGTTATTACTAATCTTAGCCTGTATTTTTGTCAACAGGAGAGAAACGGGTTTCGTTACATGGATTTAAAGAGGAATATGCATTTCTCTCCCTTGCAGGATGAGGCGTCGTGCACAGTGGGGGGGTCTGATCCTCTTCCTGTCCTGCTCTTTCCTGTGTGCTCACTCTCAGTTGTCTCCACACCAGCAGCAGCCTCCTCCTGTAGTGGGAGGCTCAGCTCAGATAACTCGCCTTGACAGAAACATGGTGCAAGACAAAGAGTGAGCAACACCTCTGAATGCAGACACATCGCCCAGCTCAGTGGATGATGGGCCAGTTTCTGATTTTTCTCTTCCCTCTGCTCTCAGCCACATCATGGAGCACTTGGAGGGGGTCATCGACAAACCTGAGAAAGACATGACACCCCAGGAGCTTCAGCTGCATTATTTTAAGATGCACGACTACGACGGGAACAATCTGCTGGATGGCCTGGAGTTGGCCACTGCTATTACACATGTACACAAAGAGGTACGTGTAGGAGTTTAGGAGTTTGATCCCGTAGTCATAACGTCAGATCTGACCCCTTTTGTATGACGACTGATCAGTTCTTTAAAGGGAAGTCGGCTGAAATTTCTCCAAAATTTAAACAATTTTAGAAATCTGTATCGAGCACTTAACTTTTCTGTCCTGATATTAAAAAATTAAATAGATTTTTACTGTTGTTTTCCTGTTCTGAATCGCAGGAGAGAGGGGAGAACAGCCAGCCAATGAAGGAGGAGGAGCTCATCACGCTAATCGACGAGGTCCTGAGGGACGATGACAAAAACAACGACGGGTACATCGACTACGCAGAGTTCGCCAAATCGCTGGAGTAGATGGCCTCGCTGTTTCTTCGTTTTCAACCCTGAATGAGGGGAGAGGCGGCAAGCTGCTCCGTCGTCCACGGAAATCATCTTTGTAATTTACAAAGCTCGTGACAGTTCTTTCATACCAGATGGAATGTAATTCCACCGAATTACAAAACGGTAGCCTTTGTACCCTGTTGTTGTAGATTGTGCCATTTTTAAAGGGTCAGTTTAACCAAATTATTTTTTTATTCAGACTTTAGCGGCTTCTATGCTACGTGTTTTCTACCAAAGTACGCCAGCCAGCCACTATACTGCAGTAAACAAACCGATGAAGTAGTTTGGTTGAACTGACCCAACGGACCAGTTCATTTCAAACTATACGCACTATTTTAAATTAAATTCAACACACCAGCTGTTTGAGTCTCTACATTTAGGACCAAATGATTCCTTGTGAAGATAATTGGGCAAATATGTCGTTCCCACGGCAACAGATTAGATTAGATCGTCAGAGGAAGGACGAGCAAGTTAGCAGCGCCCCCTTCTGGTCAGCCGGAGGACGCACGGCTCTTAATCAGTTGCAATAGGAATGTATAGCAGAGCTGCATCAGATTCTGCGACACTGAATAAGCTAGACTGGAAGCACACCGGCAGACTCTTCTGCAGGCTGGAGTTTCAGGAAAGCACTTGAATGCAACACGATTCTTTCAGATGTTAGCTGCCTTTTTTAAAACGCTCAGTTCAAACGCATCAGGTCAGGTTTGTTCAGTACATCTGCGTTTTCTTCATATGGATGAACTAAATTTTTTTTTTTTCTTTGTTTTTGCCAACCAGTGTTGATTCTTCAATCAGCTCTGATTGTGGAGAGAAATGATGTAAAGGTCAGGAAATGTAACTCTGGAATGTGAAAAGAAAAGTGTTCTCTCTGTTACTTTTAAGGTAAATTATGTTTGGTTCTGGTAGATTAAACTCATGAAATCAAATTTATTCTCTGATCTACTTGGTTTTTTTGTGTGTGTGGATTTTATTTGAATTTTTAGGACTCCGTTGAACTTCCAACGGAAAACAAGTGCGCACACACCTCCAAATTGCACGTAACTTGAGCTGTGCTTATTATTTAATTGCAATTTTATCTGCCAAAGAAAAACCTTTCGAGATGAGGATAATAAAAAAAAGTTCAAGGGGTACCTAATAGATTTTACAATTTATTTTAAATTCTAGCTCTAATTTGTAATTGGCTTACAGGGATCAGTGAAAACAAAAATTTGTTACATTTATTTTGGGATAAATGTAACAAAATCTTCTCACCTTAGGTCAGCTGCACGATAAGCAAAACATTTTGAAATTATTTATGTACTTGTTAGTAGGATATCAATGATTGTGCAGCCTTAAAGGAAAAAAATCTGTTTCTTTGCCTGCACAGAGGAATGTCAGATTTACTGTCACATGACGAATGATGAAACTCCTGCGACAACTCAATAACAGAAAATGAAATAAAAGTGAAAAACGTCCACGCCCACTACGGGGCAGTAGCTTCCCCAGACATTTAGAACTTATGAATCAGAAAATCTTGCTTTCAAATAAAGATGTATTTATAGTTTTTATTCTGGCTTTATTTAGGAAGAATTGACATGTAAAACAGGTGGGTTACGACGGAGCAAAATTGGGGCCATAAACTTTATCCAAAAGAAAAAAAAACATTTATTTTGAAACTAGAACCTTGAAATAGTTTTGATTTTTTTTTTTTTCCAAATTCACATCCTTTATTACAAAATTATTTTTCAGTTTCAAATGTATTTTTTTCACTTTGGTTTTTATTTCCAACTGAAAAATAATTTTGAAACTGTAAAAAAAATTATCTGAGTCTGAAAAAATGTTTTAAAACAGAAAATGTTGAATCTAAAAAATAAAATTTGTACATTTTCAGTTTCACATCCTTGTTTTCAGTTTTAAAACTTTTTTTCAGTTTCAAAATAACTTTTCAGTTTCCAGTTATTTTTTCCTTTCAATGTATTTTTTTCAAACTGAAATTAGTTTTGAAACTAAAACAAAAATTATTTTAAATTTAAAATCTTCTTTTGAGTGAATAAAAAAAAATTAGAATCTGAAAAATTGTTTTGAAATTTTTTCACACTTTTTTCAGTTAAATTTTTTTTTTAAGTTTCAAATAATTTTTCAGTTTAAATTCTTTTGCTTTTGAACTTAACAATTATTTTGAAACTGAAAAAAATGATTTGAAACTGAGGAAAAAATTAAACCAAAAAAAATTTTTTAAATTAATAACACCCCCACCCCCCACAATTTTGAAACTTTTTTTAGCTTCAGAGTTTCAGAACATTTTATTTTCAGTTTCAAAATAATTTTTCATTTTCAATTTTTTTTTTTTTTTTTTTTAACAATCTTTATGGCCCCAATGTAGCTCCGTAGGCTCCCCTTCCCTTCTTAGCTCCAGGGGGAGGCCGTCTCCAGAGGCTGCATGGAGCCCAGAGGGAACATGGGGAGGTTGGTTCTCAGCGAGCCGTACCAGTCGTCGTGCTGCCGCTGAGGCGCTGGCTGTGGCGGGCTGCTGGGACACGGACAGCGGCTGACTTGGGTTTGGTGGCGGGAGTACGGCCCGGGCGGCAGCATGGAGGACAGGTGGGGGATGTGGGCTAACGGCTGGGGGCAGTACTGTCGAGGCATGCCGGCCATCAGCGTCCTGTGGCCCGTCATCACACCCACCGGGAAGACTTTCTGGGAAGCCCGCTCATGTTTGCGCTGTTTGGCTCTTCTGTTCTGGAACCACACCTGCCGAGACAAGACAAACAGTGGCTGCGTTTTCATTAACCGTCTATTTGCGCAAATTTAAATTACAATAACACGTCATGTCACATGTCACATCATATAGGGCCAACGAGTCACTCAGGGTCATCTAATGAGTTTTTAGTGACATAACACGTCATGTCACATGACGTGTTATTTCAACATTTTGGGAAGACTTTTGAATCTGAGCTGGCAGCAATCGCTTCAGAGTGTCCGATCAGAACACTTATAATATTCACGTGGATGCAGAACAGATCAGGAGGAGTCCAATTCAAATTTGACTCTCTTTATATATAAACGTTTCTGTAAACAAGCAAGAATAATACAAGCTAATTAGAACCACAGTTACAACATAAACATAGAGATAAAGCAAGGCTGTACTTAAATACACTATACAGCTAAATAAACTGGCATATTACTTCTGACTAAACTTAAAGTCTGATGTTATGAATTACCACACAATAACATCCGAAGTATAAAGGTGTCAGTAATAACATTGTAATGCTGGCCGACCGCCAATTATGCAGAGCTTCATTTAGGTACAAAACAGGGAGATAAACTCCTAATAAATCAATATAATGCACTCATGGTTTAACAGAAACAACATTGCATGGATGATAACATTAACTCACGGGTTTACGAACGCACACACTGTCAGTCATTCCGCTGCTTTTTTTCTCTATGAGGAGGCTATCAAGCTGCACACCTGTGATGCATTCAGGGTGCATAGGAAATCCCATTTACAGCCATACCCTTTTGTACAAGCTGGATGTTACTACTGGCGAAAACCACAAAGAAGACCACAGGAAGTAGTAAGAGGATGATGGTTTGTTTTTGTTTTCAGACAGATCACAGCATTTAACAGTTAATAATAATAATTAAGAATTCGCGTACTACAATTTCCCCAAAACGCCGCATTCGTAGCCGCTCCCAAGTTTAAGGAGTTTGTTGCTCCAAAGACCTGAATGATGGCTGAATTATTATATGTAACGTATCTGTTTATGCCCATAGCTGCCATAATTTTTAACGACTTATTGCATAAACAACCTTATTCATATGTGACTTTAATTTAATTTCTTATTGAGTGTAAACATCGTCATTGCGAAATTGTGTTTTTTGACATTAGCAGACATCAGACATTTGTAATGAAAACGCATCTAGCAGCAACGCAGCCATTGGCCATATAATTGTGCAATTTAAAATTTTGAAAGTTATTTTGCTTAATGAAAAATTAAGAAAAAATTTTGAAAAAACTTGTTTTTGGATAAAAGGTTTTTGGCGCTAGCATGAAGTGGTGTTTCGGCTGTATTAGAGTATTTCGCTAAACTGCAATGGAAACACTTTATTCCCGCATCAAACTCATGTGTTCAACAATCGGACGTTCCAACTGGCGGAAAAGACGAAGAAGATGACAGGAAGTAGGAGGAGGAGGATGGCGCCAAGTGTTTTTTTAACGATTTATCGCATGAACAAACTTATTCATGTGTAATTTTTTAATTGCGTCTTAAAATTACAAGCAAAAAAAAAATAATCTTTTGGTAGTTCTGAAAATCTGATGTGAGCAGCTCAGTTTGTGTGATTCTTCCTTCAAAATAGTCTCAGTCATTTGCACACTTGTTTCAAACTCAGTTCTGCCTATTTTGAGCGACTTTTAGGGCCTCTTGTCACCGCCGGAGTTTCGCAGGGGTTGCTAGGTAACGACGCCTGGCTCGGCTGGCGTTGCTAGGTAACGATGCCTGGCCAGTGGATTATGACTTGGAAGGTTTTTGAAACCTCAGATTTTTCAGACACCAAAAAATATTAACTTATTGCCAAAAAAGGGCTGGTTGTTTTTTTTTTGTATTATTATTATTTTTTGTAGAAGCAGTAGAAACCCTAAAGGAAGTACAAAAACTTACAAAATGTGAATTTTGTACCCAAAGATTTAGTAAAACTTGTACTAAAGTATGACTTCACAAGATGCTGAAATTTTTCCTCTTTTTAATTTTTTGTGTTGGCGTACTCATACAATTACTGCTTCATTCTCCCAATATTATCACTTCATTCTTGTATTACTACCACTGTGTTCTGTTAATATGCCTTTATTCTTGTGTTATTTTGACTCTATTATAATTTATTATTTTTATAATATGATTAATTTATTCTTGTAATTAGCAAAAGAAAGGTTTTCTGGCCCTAATATGTCGTGGTAGAGTATTAAACCAAAAAATATAGAAGCTTGTTAAACAAGATGGCCGACAGTGCGTGTACTGACATCACTTTGAACTATGGCAATCGATTTTCTAATTGATAAGATGGATTGCTACAGAATTCCTGTGGACCAACCAAAGCGGCGCCTCAACTCAGAGATGAATTTGTTGAATAAATTCAGACTCTGTCTTTGTCCCACCTGTATGCGAGCCTCGTTGAGTTTGGTGACGCGCGCCAGCTCCTCCCTGCAGTAGATGTCCGGGTACTGGTTCTGCTGAAAAGCCAGCTCCAGCTGCTCCAGCTGCTTGTGGCTGAAGGTGGTGCGGTGGCGCCTCCTGGCGGGAGACGGGTAGGCTTTGCCCCCCCTGCTGATGCCGGCGGCCACGGAGGTCTCTGACGTCGCCGCTTTCCTCCCGGGCTCACCTATATCTGCTTTCAGAAGCAAAAGAGGCTGAGGCTTTGCCTGGAAAAGACCTCCATTTTTACTGGAGACAATTCTCCAGCTCCTATTTCTTGACTTCCTTGGCGAATAAGGAACAAAAAAAAAAAAAAAACACAACAACCTTCAGTTGTATGAGTGCAAATCACCAAAAAGGAGGGATTAGAGTGACTCGGCAACCTGAGAGCCGCGGAGATTTGGCCGCCTAAAGACAAGCTCGTGAGAAAAAGATACCAGAAACTGGAGGATTTGACCAAGATTATGTCCACAATCACTGATGAAGGGGCCAATCTGTGGAAATGGGGGAGTGAAGCGTCCGTTCACATCACTGCTTCTGTTGTTTAGTCTAACATTTAGATTGTTTTTTCGAAATATATTCACTAATTTTCATTTTTAAGAACAAAACCCAACACAAAAGAAGAAGAAAGTTACATATTCTCATCATTTTATAGTCCAAGTCTAAGAGTTAATAAATGCTGAAGACAGACAAGATGGTGGACAAGAGTCTCCATATGCATCCAAAGATGTCAGTCTTGTATTCCAAAATAAACTTCCTCCACCCAAAAATAGTAGACGACTTACTGGAAATAAAATATTCTTTCAAGCATAAAAGGTTAGAATATCATACAACTTAGTCTTAATGTTTAGATTTTAATTGGAGTGTAGTAGAAAACTATTGCTAACACCAAAATGAGAGTGTACTTCTGGAAAAAAAAGTGTCAGTATTTCTCTTAAAGTAACTGCAATTCAATGTCCTTACCAAAAACTGACAGAATTACGACCTAAAATAGCTGAAAACATTGATCATTTCTACAAATAAATCAACCACAACCAACAGTTTACACTCTAATTTAGCTGAACGCTTACAAACTAATTAGTTATTTCCATAAAATGGACACAGTGAACCAGAACTTTTACATTTAGGGTCGAATGTAAAAGTTGACCCGAAACCTTGTTGTTTAGGGTCAACTTGAACAACAAAGTTTGTTTAAATTGGCCCAGTTGTTGTCAGTAGCCCATTTATTTGCTTTTTCAACCAACCTGCGCTGGAGCTCACCGTAGCCATGTCAGAGTAAAGTTCTGCGAAGTCCTGGTGGCTCCTTGGTGTTGCACCTGCAGCCTTTACCTGGGCCATCGCTGCAGCTCTGCATCCCAGCAGAGACGCTCAGTCAGAATTAAAGTCCTGCGTCCCTCCCATCTCGCTTCCTTCACTCGGCCTGTGGGAGCCAATAGGAACTGGAAACCAGCATCACTGGAATGAAAGTGACCAGTTACAGTTACCCAAGAGTTACTTTTTCAGGAAAAATACATTATTCTGGGAGTAGTTTTACTTTACTGTACTTTTCTACTTGAGCAACATTACTCTGAAGCAACACTTCAGAATAAAAATCAGAGAACAGAAACACGCAATTTATGTCAGAGTGAGACTTCTTGTTTGCATAAACAAGCTTTATAGTATTTTCTATCGTGCTGTCATTTTGAGGGCAACCAAATGTACAGGAACCAGTAAATATTGCCACTGCACTGCAAAAACACAAAATCATACCAAGTATTTTCACAATAGTTTCTAGTGCAAATGTCTTAGTACACTTTAAAAAAGACAAAACTAACTTACAAGTAACTTTTCAGCAAGAAATATGGGCTTGTTTCAAGTAAATAATTCTTTAATATAAATGAAAAAGTTCTAGTTTTACTTATTATTTCATTTATAATGTGTGAAAAATGTCTTGTTGCCAGTGGAACTTGTACTTTAAAAAATAATAATATTGACTTAAATCAAGCTCCATCTTGGTGAAAAGTTACTTGTAAGTTAGCTTTGTCTTATTTCAGGTGTACTAAGGTGTTTTCATTAGCAGCTACATTTTAAAAAACCTGATACGATGTTGTGTTTTTGCAGTGTGAATGTCTTTGTATAATAGCGTTGAATCTGTCGGGTTTTTTTACACTTGTGGATAAAATTGACTTATTTTATAACCTGATGAAGACAGGTTTATTTTTACAGTGACTCAAACTACTGCAGATAAATTAAATCACTGGGTTTAAACTCATAATGTCAACATAATGACATCACAATGAGTATATGGTCGTCTTTTTTAGGAACTTCAGCCATTTTAGACATTTGGTTTAAGGTAAGTCAGATTCTTACATTTGAAAGAAGAAGACACACTGTGTGACCGCCAGGTGGCACTGTTTGGTCAACTTGTGGCAACCGAATGAAAAGGCACATCTAGGAAATGTGTTCAATCCATTATTTTGGAAGAGGATGTGAGGCGGTGAGTGTGAAGAGTCATGACAGGGCTGCAGAGCGGCAGCTGGTGCTCAGCATGAAGCATTTCACCATGTAATGCACTGGCAGCGCAAGCTTCTCCACGTGTGCGGCCCTTTAAATTGTTTTTGCTTTTGCTTTCTAGTCACCTGAATGTTTTCATATCAAACAATCTGAATAGCAAAGACAACCTGAGTAAATACAGGAAGTAGTTTTCATATTATGATTACGGATGAAACGATTAATCGGATTAATTGTGATTAATCAATTATTGAAATAATCAACTAATTAACAAAAAATATTATTAAGTATTTTTGGTCTAGTTCCTAGAGCAAAAATTATTAGTACACTTGAAAAAGACAAAACTAACATACAAGTAACATTTCAGCAAGACATAAAGGCTTGTTTCAAGAAAATAATTTCTTAATTTTGATGAAAAACTTGTTCCAAATGTCGTATTATACATGAAATAATTTTCCACTGGAACAAGCATTCTTTCATCAATATTAAGGAATTACTTATTTAAAACAAGCTCCTACATCTTGCTGAGAAGTTACTTGGGAGTTAGTTTGTCTTATTTCAAGTGTACTAAGATACAATGTTTGACAAACTAGACCAAAATTACTTGGTAAGATTTTGTGTTTTTACAGTGTAGCAATTGATTAATCGTTATCTACTCAAAAAAAAGCCTCTTGCTAAAACCCCCCAACATATTTAGAGCAGCAAGTAAGCCAAAACTGTACAAAATAAATAATATATATATTTTACATTTAAGAAAAAAACATCTTTTTCTGTACATATGTTTAACCAAAACTACTCAAGTGGTAACTTCACGTTATTCAAATTTACTAAAGAAATGTGATATTTTTGCATCTTAGTCAATAAGATGTATATATCTTTTTATTTAAAAAGGGAATGAAATTATTTATTTGCATATTTTAATGTATTTATTACATTTCATAGAAATGACTTAAGTGAATGAATGAACAATATGCTGAATGTGCCTTTTTAGACGATCAATCAATTAATTGCATGAATAATTGATACAATAATTGATTACTAAAACACTTTATTTGCATTTTTAATGAATTTTTATACTGTATAAAAAGGCTTACGTGGTTTAATGAAAATGTTGTTGAATGTACCATTTTAAAATACAATTAATTAATCATCAGCATAATTGATAGATTAATCATTTACTATAATAATCATCCATTTATTTGCATCTTTTTATGTATTTTTAATATTGTATAAAAAGGCTAATGTGGTTTAATAAAATAAAAATCTGTTGAATGTGCCATTTTTAAAATACAATTAGTCAATCATCAAAATAATTGATAGATTAATTGATAACTAAAATAAGTTGCAGCCCTAGTTGACTTGGGCTCGAAAAAGTCTTATATGGTTAAATAAAAAATTTGTTGAATGTTCCAGGTTTAAAATACTTTAATCGCTCAATCGTCTGAATAACGATAGATTATTCAGTTACTAAAACAATTGTTAGTTTATTTGCATCTTTTAGTGTATTTTTAATATTGTATATGATGGCTTATGTGGTTTAATGAAAAATCTGCCGACTGTACCATTTTAAAAATACGATTAATCGTCAGAACAATCGATTAATCGATCACCAATAGTCGTTAGTTGCAGTCCTAGTTGTATCTAAACTCTTGGTTCTCCATCCAACTCCAGAGGTCCGTGTGACTCACTGGGAGCAGAAATCAGACTCGAAACGTAGACAGGAAACGTGTCAGACAGCAGATTGCAGCTCTCCCTTGGACCAGAATCCTCGCCAGGGAAGTGAAACAGACAATACTCAGCCACTGAATGACCTATTGAGGTAGCGGGCCCGCAGGAACGCCTGTTACATATTAATTCTCTGGTTGAAACGACAAATCACCCTTGTGACTGAACAAACGTCTTGAGAAAGTCCCTGCCTTGTTTTCTGGTTCTTTGGGGGGCGAACGCCTAATTTGATTCCTTGTGACAGCCTGTGAGGGCCAAGTCCTGTGTGTGTGTCGTCAAAGAGCCCCCGTCCTGCCTGCACTGTGAGTAACTGCGCTGCTGCCAAGCTCGCTACGCGTCTTATATTCTGCTCACATGTTTCCTGTCCCAGACAACGACTCGACCACAATCCCCCCGAAGCTCTCAGACAACAAAAAACCCAAGGAAACGGCCTGACTATGGTTCTGTTTAGACTTCTGGGGGAATTAAAGCTGCAAAACACACACAAATAAAACTTTTGAAGGTTTGAATTATACATAAAGGAAGAAAATCATCTGTGCTTTTCATCTTTACACATTAAAATCCAAAACGTGTAGCGTGTGAATATGCAACCCCAATTCCAATAAAGTTGAATCATTGTGTAAAACATAAATAAAAACAGATTATGATGATTTGCTAATGTTTTTCCACTTATATTCAATTGAATTCACTGCAATGACAAGATATTTAATGCTCAAACTGATAAAACTTTATTGGGGGTTTTTGCAAATATTCACTTATTTGGATTTTGCCGCTTGTGTCCCAACTTTTCTGGGATGCGCTGCATCAGTTCCTAAATGAGTAAATAATTGTAAACTACGTTTAAGTTTTTCGTTTGAACATTCAATTGAATACTGGTTGAAAAAGCTTTGTGAAATTATTGTATTCTGTTTCTATCTGTTTTACGCAACGTTCCAACTTCATTGGAATTGAGATTTTTAATAAGACCATCCGATACTATTAAAAAAAAATTACAATAAACTTTAAAAGTCGAAAATGAACACAGAAGAAAGGTCAGGGAAAACGTTATGGTGGGGTTTAAAGCAGACGCAGTTTATTAAACAACATTCATTTCAATTCTATTCCAGTTAAAGGGGACATATTATGCAAAATTTAAATTTTGCAGGATTTTTGTACTTCCATTTGGGTTTCTACTGCTTCTAAGAAACAACCCAAGAGCTTAAAAAACCAGCTGGTTTTTGGCAATAAGTTCATGTTGGAAAATGAGCCGTTTCAAAAACCTCCGGAATGTAACGACACAAATCAGCAGGAACTGCCAGTTACCTAGCAACTTCAGCAAAGCCCAGCCCGTTACCCGGCAACCCAAGCTGAGTTCCAGCACTTTGGTCAACCAGTTTTACTGCTGCATGTTGTGTACAATGGCTGCTGGAAAAGACAAGTGTTTTGTTGTTGACTTACCATCAAGAAGCCACTTCCTGCATTCTTGTTGGTTGTGCAGAAGGCTCCATTTCTGCTTTTCAAAGATGCACAGTTGTTTAATTTTCAAGTGTGAGTGTAAATGTTGAGATTGGGGGCGCGGCCAGGAGTAGCTTGTTTGACTTTAGAGGCCCTAAAACTGCTCATTCTAGGCCGAACTGACCCGACTAGAATCTCATTATCTATGAATGATTTTGTACAAAAAAATGTGTTTTGTATAGGCCATAGACCTATCCCAACGAAGGTCACCTTAAAAAAAAAACGTATTAATCCCAAAGGGAAATTAAATGTTGTCCTAACTCATATCATCCAAGTATCTTCAAAAAGTTGTTGCAGACGGTGATGCTCTGGGCAGGAAGAATCCCCAGCAGCAGTCAGTCCAGCAACTAATCTTTAAAGGCCTCTGTCTGAAGGCAGTGATGTCATGACCTGTTAACAGCTCAATTTTCAGGCAGGAGAGATGATATTTTACAGCCACATGTCCTAGATGACACAGTCAGGGGTTTCCAAGCACTGCTAATCCACCTCTTTTGCTTTTGCCTCTTTAAATCTCTCTCTGGAAGTATGGTTAGAAAGGCAAGCAGAGAGATGTTGGAGTAGGGGATATCTATCTTGGAAAAGATGGTTTGAACTTCCTCCTTCTTGCTCAAAACGTAAAAAATTTGAGTAAAAATCCTTCCAAAACATGCGCCTAAGCACAAAAAGCACCTCTGTCCAGGAGGATGGGTTATTCATTGACATCTGTTAGGAAAGAGGAGTAAACATGCAGGGACACACGTTCAGACTTTATGACAATTCAGCATCAGATGTGTCACACTAATCTACTTCCAGTCATATCACCATGACCTGCGATGCAGAAACCGGTGAAATATGTAAAATGTGGCTCAGTGAGCATGTGTACACACATAAACACAGAGCAGAACCCAACGCCTGTTACAGTGTAAGGAAATAACATGCAAGTCATATTATCCTGGGTGCTCAGCTTCAGGGGTTGTGCATGCACACGTGCCCCGGTGCACACAGGCCTCTGCCTCTGAGCGGCTCCGGCTGGGCCCAGTATGGACACAGAGGAAATTCTTCCCTCCCATTTTCCCGGGACTGAACTGGGAGTGACCTGGTTGGCAGACAGACAGCCTCAATGGAAGGAATGTAACCCAACTCCCCCCACCAGCTCACCCTCCTCGCCCCATCCAGCCGGTAAGCTGGCCCAGCTGTGAGAGAAACATCCAGCATGTGGGGTGAAGAGAGGCTTTTGCATCAGCGTTAGAGCAAAATGAATTTCTAGTGGGGAGGGGAAACGTGTCTGTGTTGTTGGATTTTTGTCAGATCTTTACGTGAAGAGCTCAAGATGTCACGTTACAAAAATAGAAAAGGAACAGAAAAAAAAAGGAACTGAATCCAAGTCTAGAGCTTGAGACTGAGATCTACTTTTTCTGTCACCAGCCAGCTGAGATCTACCTCATTGACACGAAGATGTAAAAATTGTAAACGAAACTCTATTGACTTATTTCATATGACATATTAAAGTGATAGAAAACCTAATGCAGTTTCTTCCTCAGTGAGATTCGGATACTGGGAGGAGGTTACTGGTTTCAGAAGCTGGTTACAAACTTGAGGCCAGAAGGTGTCAGTCAGTTATGGCAGATCTGAACTTTGGTTTGATGACCTCAGACTGATAGGAGGAACCACAGAGCTCTGTTAGGTTAAAGCTACGTCTTCTGAAGTTGGGACATTTTTCCTCCAACAGGATCCAGAGGAGTCACCGCCAACCAGATGTTGGACTAGAATTTATTTCAATGTCGTTTGTGAATGTCAGCTCCTCATTTGCAAAAGTGAGCCTATGGAGGTTGAAAAAGGTTATTATTTTGGAGAAAATCTCATCAAGGTCAATATTTCCATGTTTGATAGAGACTCTGAGCTCAAAGCAAGATGCCAGAGAGCACCAAACATTTCATTTTGTAAATAATAGACAAATTTCATATAATTATCTCGGTAGAAGCCATTTGTTTGTTACTTAATGAAATATATTTGTCCCATTTGATGTTTGTTAAGTACGTATACTCGCAGGAGCACGAGGTAATTAGTCCAAGTTTGTCGTTTACTGAACGTTCAGAAACTACAGCGGCTGTGATGCGCCACAGCAAAGGTAAACAACCCAAACAGGTGATCAACTCAAAACCACGAGTACCTTTTTCTCTCTTTGTTGCTTAAGCCACACCCGTTGCCGTGGCAACCGCCTGCGCCCCCGCAAGCCGAGCAGAGATTACGTTAAAAACAACATAACATTCAGTCTGTTACCATATTAGGTTTTCAGGCTTGATATTTATTTCCCCATTGTTAATAAGCGCTTCCCTGAACACCGCGCTGAATTGCGCAACACCTTTTGGAAACAATAATTACCGAGATTATTAACTTGAACACGTTTTGTTGATTTATTTTTATTCTTCAATGAAGTTACAAACGTTTTGGATCTTTGAATATTTTGAGAAGAGGACTCGCTGGTTTCAGCCTCTTGGCGGCGTTCAGTTTGTCACCTGCTGCCGAGATCGACTCAAAACCTTCTGCGGTCCGCGATCGACGTATTGCGCACCCCTGGTCTAGAGGAATGTCAAAGACTAGAGCTGAAACGATTAATCAGATTAATCACGATTAAGCTGATAAATCACAATTAATCGATTATTGAAATAACTGTCAGCTAATTTAGTAATCAATTCATTTTTTAACTGGAGCATTGACCCCCTTGCACGTGACGTCACGGTCTTCAGAACTCCGCCCACTCCGCCGTGACGTCAAAAACAGACATCTGTAACCTAATATGGCTTTTATTTAGTTGATTTCACTTTAAAAATGGTCACAGGATGCTGCGCGGTCGGCTGCACAGACTGACAAGGATGCAAACCAAACGTATAATTGTATAACTTTTAATGAGGAACGATACCATGGTGATGGATATCAGCCGTAAGTCATAATGACTGTCAGCCCTCGGTGTCATGGCGGATTTTCAGAAAACACTTTTTACAAGGCAAGAAGATTAACGTTCATATACTTTATAAGTATAATTAGAAAGATATTAAATATCGCATTATGGAGAAGGTGTGTCCAATGATTGGTAACCATGGAGACAATACCGCACCCTCATGTAGCCTAGCAAGTACGGAAAAAAATGGTTAGCATCTCGTCTTTTGTACGATTTTAATTCTGCTCCGGTGCAAATGGGAAACCCCGTTTATGACATAGAGACATAAGTCTTGTGGTGTGAATTCAGTCAAAGTCGGTAATTTGATCAACACGTCAGGAGGGAGGAGGTACGGGTCGGTTTCTAAGCTAGCCGCTTCCAACTTCTGTAAATACCATCTGTGAGCCCCAACCAGGTGTGCAACGTTCTCAGATCGAACAGTTGGACTCATACAAGTAGAAGCCATAAATAAACTGGCAAAAATAACTTTGGAAAACATTTTCAGTTGCCCTGTTCAATACTCTCGTCCCTCACTTTCTAAGTGACGTTGTTGCAAAGGGTCAACAAAAAGTCAAAAAAGGGCCATGCAACAAAAAAGCAACATAATGAGAGCAGCAGTTAAGCCAAAACTGTTAAAAATAAATAAATAAACATTTTGCATTTAAGATTAAAAACATCTTTGTCTGTAATCCAAAACTCATCGAGTGGCAATTTTAACTTCACCTGGTTCAAATTCAAAGGAATGCCATGCTGTTGCATTTAAGGGAATTAAAAAAATATATATATATATTTTTTTTGCTTAAAAGGAATTTGAATTATTTGCTTATTTGCATCTTTCATTGTTTTATAAAAGAAAAGGCTTAAAGGGTTATGTAACAGTAATGGGCTAGGGCTACAAAAGCAGCATCAGAAGACTGACCTTTCAAGGAGCCCGTTGTGTGAAAGAAAACAACAGGCAGTGCTTTGGTGTGATTTGAATAAAAACAGACAATTACAGAAGCACAATGAGAGACAAATTGACTCAGAATAAATTAATTCCAAAATCATAAAGTCCTTTTTCTAGCTCGCCATCTTAAAATCCAGAGGAGGATCTGATCCAACAGGGGGAAACAATCCCAGACCTTTTCAAAGAATACTTAGCCACAATCAGCAGAAATAGAATCCCGGTGACGGTCCAAGTAGTCAACGCCAATAACTCAAGGAATCAAGTAGGTTCAAAGATCAGGATGAATTTGTGAGGAAGACGCCGGCAGCAAGCCACAATCACAGCAGAAACAGGTGAGGATGTTCAAACTGCGTGCTGAAGGCGGGGCTTTAAAGAAGCTAGCAGAGTTTGGGGCAACACAGGAAGTGGGCTCGCAAAAATAAAAGTCCTTGACTAAAAAAAAAAAAAAAAAAAAAAATCTGTAGCTTAGCCAAAAACGTGTCTGTGTTGTTAGTTAGCCATCAGCTTTTTATACAGACTGCAGAGCCCTTGCTGTCATATTACAAAAACTGCAAACGAGCAGAAAAAACGTCACTGAATCTGAGCCCAGAGAAATATAAAAGACTAGCGATTAATCGCGATTAATTGATTACTGAAATAACCGTCAACTAATTTCGTAATCGATTAATCGTTAACTGGAATATACACACTCAGAAAAAGGCCATTTGCTGTAAAAACAACATACAGAGACAAGTAATTCACAAAATACTGCACAATATTTATACACATCTTGCATTTAAGATGAATAAAACCTTTGTCTACAAATAGGCTTTAGCCAGAACTCCTCTAGTTGCATAGGTTTAGCTTCACCTGGTTCAAATTCACTAAAATTTACTGTGCCATTGCATTTTGAACAATAAAATGCTTATTTTCTCATTTAAAAAATGAATTAAATTATTAGTGTTTTACATATTTTAATGTATTTCTAATATTGTATAAAAAAAGCTTCAGTGGCTAAATAAAAAATCTGTAGAACGTACCAATTTTTTAAACCCCTTAATCATGAATATTCAATAAAATAAGGATAACTAAAATAATTGCTAGTTGCAACACTTAAAAAGTTATAAATTTTTCATTTAAGATTAAAACAGGTTTTAGCTAAAGCTCATCAAGTTTTATAGTTTCAGCTCCATCCAGCTCAGATTTACCAAAGGAATACTGCAATATATTTTAGGCAATAAAATGTTTATTTTCTTATTTTAAAAAGCAATTAAACTATTTGCTGTTTGCATATTTTTAATGTATTTCTCACATTGTATAAAAAGCTTAAATAGATAAATGATAAATCTGTAAAATGTGCCAATTTTTTATGTGATTAATCAATTAATCGTCAGAATAATCGATAACTACAAATAATCGTTTGTTGCAGCCCTTAAAATATTGAAACTTTGCATTAAAACAGGTAAACAGGTTTTAAACAGAACTTCTCCATCTGGTTCAGATTTACTGAGATATTATATTTTAGTCAATAAAATGTTTATTTTCTTTTTTGTTTAGCTGTAATCTCAAAATTTATCCATTTTTTTTTGGTGGAAATGTACTTTCTACAGTACATAGATAGCTATTAGACAAAGCAAACCAAACTAAAACGACTAAATGATACTTTTAAAGAAAATCTGGGTTTTTTACTCTAAAGATTAAATTAGCATTGTGACTCTGTCCTGTTTTCTCATCCTTTTCAACCATTAAAAATATTATTTGGACGTTTTCCGTCGTTTTGCTTGCTTGCTTTGCTTTGAACTGCTCGTCACACCTGCTGCTCATTTTACAACCTGAATCAAGGTGGAAATCTTCCCGCCTGTCCTGCAGAGTTTTGGGCTGGGTGAAGCGGGAACCATTATGACTCGGCAGCTCCGCCCTGATTGGTACTCTGTGTTCTTTTCTGATGAAATTCAACGCATCTCGAAGGAGACATTACCCCGCACGCTGGGAATCTCATCTTCCCCAGCTAAAGATACGAAGCCAACGCAGACAGGCTGGATCTGGACAGGTTGTCCCCCTGGTGCTGCACATGCAATGGCGATAAAAATAAAGCAGCAAAACGCACCGTCGCTTTGTGTGCTCCGCTTTAATTTGAGCTGCGTTATTGAGTGATTGAGATCACGGTGGCGTGTGGAAGCTTGCCCTGACTGCGGTCTGTGACTGTCTGGCGAGGCGGATTTCTGAGAGCTGTCCTCCTCCAGACTCCCGTCGGCGGTGTCCGCTTTCCCCCTCGACAGCATTTTGCTGGCTCCGCCGGCCTCCTTTGGCCCTCCTGGGCGCTCCTAGACATGATAGCTGGAAGATTATCCACTGTTACACAGGGACGACCTGGAGGAGGGAGGGAGCGGAGCAAAGGTATAATTATCGTCTTTCTACATCTCTCTCCACACCTTGGTTTCCTAACTATGACTCTCATGATCCCTGCGTGACTCAGCCACGCAACCCGAACAGGGTTGGAGTGCTGAACATTGTGGGAAAAGCATCTTCTCTTTCCACAGAACTCAATGTGTTTTATTGGGGTTTTACACAACAGACCAATGCAAATAGTTAGTAACTGTGAACTGGGATGAAAATGACCAAACACAAAATCTTATAAATATTTTCGGCCTATTTTTTTAGTGTGAATAACTTGGTTCACTTGAAATAAGACAAAACTAACTGAAAAGTAACTTTGCAGCAAGATATAGGAGCTTGTTGTAAGTCAATATTTTAAAAAAGCAGTAGACCCACTAGCAGATTATTTAACTTATAACAAGACATTTTACCATGTGATATGTGAAGCAATATTAAAATCTTAACATCTTAGTACAATTGAAACAGGACAAAACTAAATGACAAGATAAGAGCTTATTCTAAGTAAATAATTCTTCAATATTGATACAAAACGTAGCTTCACTAGCAGATAGTTTTCACTTGCTAACAACATTTTTCTCTGTTTAAATGAAACTGGTACTTTTTCAACAATTTTAAGGTCTTATCAATAAATTTCTATAAACTGCTAAAACACCAAATCTAGATCAAACAGTGCCAGAGTATTTTGGTTTAGTTTCTAGTGCAAATATCTTAGTGCACTTGAAATAAGACAAAACTAACAGAAAAGTAAGTTTTCAACAAGATATAGGAGCTTGTCTTAAGTCAGTAATTCCTTAATATTAATTTTAAAAAGTAGCCCCACTAGTAGGTTATTTAACTTCTAACAAGACATTTTCAAACTAGTACTTTTTCACCAATATTAAAGTATTATTAAAAACTGCAAAAACACCAAATCTTATCAAGTGTTTTTGATTTATTTTCTAGTATAAATATCTTAAAGGAACCAAAATAAGACAAAACTAAATTAAAAATAACTTTTCAGCAAGACACGAGAGCTAGTTTTCTATCAATAACTCCTTAACTTTTTTATTTAGAAAAGCACTAGTTCCAGATTATTTCTCTTCTAAGAAGACATTTCCCACATAAATGAATTAATCCTACAGTGAAACTGTAGGGTTCTTATAAATACCAGTGAGCCTTTTTTAAGTAAATCATTTCATAATATTACTGAAAAGTACTGGCACCATTGGCAGATTATTCCTCTTAAATCTCCCCCCCCCCATGTTATAAGTAAAATAATCTGCATTAGAACTAGAACTGGGTTGCTAGGCGACGGGCTGGGCTTGGCTGGCGTTGCTAGGTAACGATTTTGAAATAAGTTAAATAATCTGCCAGTGGAACTAGAACTTTTTCATCAATATTAAGAAATTGTTGACTTAAAACAAGCCTCTATAACTTTCTGGAAAGTTACTTGTAAGTTAGTTAGTCTTATTTCAAGTGGACTAAGACATTTGCAGTAGAAACAAGAAAAACATACCTGGTGAATTTTTAGTTAAAACGTGTCTGTTTTTTTATTCAGTTGGTAGGAAATAGAGAAATTTAAGAGTACGAGTAGAAATACTTTATAATAAAGTTATTCAAGCAAAATTAAAAAGTACAAATCCTCCAAAAAGTTTTTTTTTCCCCAAAAAAAAGTTACTAAAGTAATTGTAGCTGAGTAAATGTAACCAGTTACTACCCATCTCTGTTCCTGGGTGTGTTGAGGAATCTGTGTAGTCTCAAGTCCAGCTTTCCTTTTAAACACTGTGGTATGTTATTCAACCACATAGATTCCTTCATCTAGATTGTGTAGGTCCTGAAAAAAGTGAGTATTTACATTTTTGCGTAGAGACAAGGGGCGGCTCGTATAGTTTGGTAGGCAGAGAAGAAAGCCTCTCAGTGTTTGAGTCTGCTTGTGGTCGAGTCTTTCTTGCAGCAGGAAATGACCGAACTCGACACAACGGCTAAAAATAATGCCCGTTGTTAAGGGAGAACAGAGCCAGAGAAGCAGCAGAGTACAGAAAATATTATTTCAATAAAAACCACAAGCCCCAAAAGCGCCCGCCTCTTTTTCAGATGAAAGCCCAGCCTGGAGCGAGGAGGAGGGGGCGTAAAGTTTGGGTGTTGGTGCCCAAGCTTAAACAGGGTTTAAGCAGTGCTGGTGCTTCTTTTTTAACCTTCTTCCTCTGAATTCACTCCGTTACCAGAGAAAAAGGCGTGGCCATTTGGGTCAGAGCTGCCTGGCAGTTCTGCACTGCAAAAGCACAAAGTCTGACCAAGAGCTTTGGTCTGGATTCTTAGCACACTTGAATTAAGACTAAACTAATTACAAGTAACTTTTCAGTAAAACATAGAAGCTTGTTTTAAGTCAATGATTCTTGAATGCAGAAGAAAACGTTTTTCCCAACCGCAAGAATAACTTGTGATAATGATCTTAAAACAATCTCCAATATTTTGCTGTAAAATTGCTTGTAATTTAATCTCTTCTTACTTCAGGTGTACCAAGATACTAGACAAAAAATATCCTTAACATTCATGAAAAAGTTCTAGTTCCAGTGGCAGATTATTTCACTTATAACATGGGAAAAATGTCTCGTTATAAAAGAAATGATCTGTTAGAGGAACTAGTACTTTATCATCAATATTAAGGAATTATTTACTTAAAACAAGGTCCGATCTTTTCCTAAAAAGCTACATGCAAGTAGAGCTGCAACTAACGATTACTTAGTAATCAATTATTTTATCGATTATTCTGACAATTCATCAATTGATTGGATAAAAAAGGCAAACAGTGGTTAAATAGTCATTTAACCACCGTTTGATTAGTGGTTAAATGCAAATAGCCACTTTAAATAAGAAAATAAACATTTTATTACATAAAAAAGCGTTCCTTTTAGAAAATCAGATCCAGGTGAGGCTAAAACTACAACTTGATCAAATTTGTAGTTTGTAAATATGTAAACATGTTTACATATTGAAGCGTAAAATATACATACATTTAGTACAGTTTTAGCTTAATTATGGCTCTGATTTGTTGCCTTTTTCAGCAAATTGCCTATTTTTGAGTCTGTATACTTCAGTTACTGATTAATCGATTACTAAATTAGCCTACGATTAATCGTTTCAGTGCTAGTTAGTTTTGTCTTATCTCATGTCCTCCAGGACATCAGCAGTGGAAGCTGGACCAGCAGTCCTTGTTCAGATTTTGTGTTTCTGCAGTGCACCCCTCCTCTCGCCGCGTAACCTTGGCGCTGCCAGGCTCCACGTACCCCTGGCACTCAGCGGCGCCCAGGCTAAGAATGGAGTGCTCCTCCAGCTCACGCGATGTGGTGTGGCAGAAATTTCCTGCAATAAAAACCGTGATTGGGAAGATCCGAATGAAACCTGCGAGGAGGAAGAAGAGGAGGAGGAGGAGGAAGCGGGACGCCCCCACCAGTTGACCCTGGCTAACCTGCCGCCCCCTCCCCGTTATAAAACGCACGTTTTGGCCTCGTCTGTGTTCTCTCACACTCTGCGCTTCACCCTCGCCCCCGTTTTCTTGTTTTTTCTCTGAATCCTGTTTTCATTTAGCACATGGCAGCGCTCCATCCAACTCCTCAGTTTCCCAAACCAAAAAGCCATTTCCTGATTCCCTCCCTCATTCATGTAATTATTCTGCTGGACTCGGGATCCTGGTGCTGCCTTTTTATTCCCAGCTCAGCCTTTTCTGAACCGAGGTGACATCACAGGCTCAGTGGGGCAAAGGTCACTGGAATCAGGTCAAAGGTCAGGACTGATTCTACTTATATACAGTCAAGAAATTAGAATGAGAGTCTTTGAAAGTACTTTTACGCAGCTATTAAACATGCTTTTCATAAAGTTCACATTCCTGTACTCAAAATAGTTTGTTTTTTTTATTGGTCTGATTGTAATTTTAAGTGTCATGTACACTGCAAAAACAAAATCTTATTACTAGGTATTTTTGGTCTAATTTTTAGTGTAAATATCTTGGTACACATGAAATAAGACAAAACTAACCTACCAGTAACCTTACAGCAAGATAAATTAGATTATTTTAAGTAAATAATAAGAAAAAGTTCTAGTTCCACTGGCAGATTATTTACTTTTATAGGAAATAATCTGCCAGTGGAACTAGTACTTTACTTAAGAAATTATTTACTTATATAAACCGAGCTCCAATATCTTACTTACTCTTGTAAGTTAGTTTTGTTTTGAAATGTGACATTTGCACTAAAACTAGATTAAATACTTTGTAAAATTTAGTAAGTGTATATTAAGATATTACAAATACCTTTTATAATCATGTTAAAGTTCTAGTATTTTTCTTATATAAGTGAAATAATCTGCCACTGGAACAAATAAGTTTTCATTAATATTAAATTATTGACTTAAAACAAGATCCTATATCTTGGCGTAAAGTTACTTGTAAGTTAGTAAACTTGAAATGAGACAAAAATAAGATATTTGCACTAGAAACTAGACCAATTGCATTGTAACCAATTGCACTGTAACGATTAATCGATTCCTAAATTAGTAGATATTTTTTCAAGAATCGATTAATCGTGATTAATCAATTCAGTCCTAGTTGACTCGTATCATTTCAAATAACCATTTTCCTCCAAGGAGAAATTTCAAGCCAGCACAAGTTGACTATAAACAGTAATAGTTCAAACATAAAAAGGAATATGCAAATATTTATGAGTGGTAAAAAATGCAGTTCATTTGCAGCATTTACAGCATCAGTGCTACTCACAATTATGTTTTATCTGCTCATTTATCACCCAAAATGCAGATAAAATACTTTGAGTGTCTGTGGTTTTAACCAAGCAGAACATGTAGCAGTTCGATGGATGTGAAAACTTTAGCAATGCTTCATTTTCAGCCTGATCACATTTAGATTTAGTTAAAATCATGAGGTCAAAGGGCGAGAACATGAGCTTAGCACGCAATGATTCACCGCTCGGTTACATGTTAACAGTCACAAGGTTAATGTGTTGAAGGCTGTTGGTGAAAACTGTGGTGATCACTCCATAAATGACCACATTGTTCCCCCACACACACCCACACACACCCCCCCCCCCCCACACACACACACACACACACACACAGATTTAACTGTTCATACAAAGTCAGCATGTGCTTCTTTATCCCCACAAAACAAAACAAGTTTAATTCATTCACAAACTACTGCAGAGCAACGACACAAACCTCACCGCAGGTAGATCATTAAATCAAGTCTAAAACTTTAAGATGAAATGGTGTAAAGTAAGAGCAGTAATACTTCACCAAGTAAAAGTACAAAGTAGCTGTCCAAGAAATGAGTCAAAAGTAAAAAAGTGTTTGGTAAAAATGTAACTCAAATACTGAGTAACAGGACAAAACATCAAATTAGGCCATCAGATGGACCAAAATATAAAGTTACGTGGAGATTTTGGCATTTTAAAGGTCAAATGAAAGTAATTCATATAAATAAAATAACAAAAACAAACATTTTTCCAAATCAATTTCAGTATAAAATTTAAAAAAACTACATGTGCCTATTTGTGTTTAGTGATTTTTTAAAATTTGCTTGCTCTTCTTTCAGTGAAGTTACTCACAGTAGCTGGAGTATCCAGAAATTTTACACGAGAAATAAAATTATTTAAGTAAAAGTAAAAATACTCCTAAAAGCAATTTTTTTTTTCCAAAAAAGTTACTCAAGTAAATGAAATTAGTTACTGTCCAACTCTGGTATTGAGGAAGAACACCATCCACTCTGCTGTTTGCAAATGTCGCTTGTGCGTCAGATTTATGGTTGTACCAGAAACGAATGAATACAAAGGTTCCACCCAGAACTTTGGTATGTAAAGAAAAAAAATCTTTTCTGTTGATTAATCAAAATTAACATGTTAAGTTCGAGTTAAGTAACTAAAAGAAGTGATGCTGAAGAGATGTTACCACTTTGGACATGCAAAGATATTTTATATTAACAGTTATATAAACAAGAAAGACCAAAAACAAACATTATTTTGAGCTTCCATAACTATTTATCCAGGCTACTCTTTAATATATATCCATAAAAATTACAGCCATTTTTAAGTAATACCAAATATTGTCAAGATGTATTGAGGAGTGTTGCTTTAGCAGCAGCTTGCGTTGCGTTTCTGATAGTATGCATGTTTATTGGGTTTCTGTTCAAAATGCTGGAAAGAACTGGGTGGGATATAAAAGTCACTTTGCCTCATCGTTAACAGGAACAAAAATAAACTGGTAGATTGAGGGATAACCTCAATGATCTTTACCAAGACTTACTTTTCTTATCAGCAGGCAAACGTCGTTGAGTTTACGGTCAGTAGCAGACAAAGCCAAGACTTTTGTCAGCTTCTTCTGGAAAAACTGGTTAGATAAGAGTGAAATGGCCGGGCTGAGATCAGCGGATGCCCCTGAGCAAGTTCTCCGACACAGAGGAGTTACTCAATGGCCTGCGGTTTTCCTGGGCAGCTCCCATGCAGGATGTGAAGCCGAGCTTTGTTGAGAAACGAGCAGAAAGTGCCAAGGGCTTTTTTTTTTTACTTTTCCACTGAAACAAAGATTACAAGAAACAGCAGCTAAATTTACTCTGCAAAATTCCAGAAAAGTATGCATGACAGTACCGGTTCTGAGTGAAGCAAAGGGAGGATAAGAGCGAAAAGTTGAGGCACCATCATCAGGATCAAAGAGGTTCGCATGCAGAGGAGGGCAGAGTACCCAAAAGTATACTCAAGTAAGAGTAAAAAAGTATTTGGTAAAAGTTTACTCAAGTTATCAATCATTCAATATTTAAAATTACATCATCAAACTAACCAAAATATAAAATAAAGTGGAAATTTGGGTATTTTAAGGACGAAAATTACAATAATTCATGCAAACAACAAAAAAATCATGCAAATGAAAATGTTTCCAAATCAGTTTCTTTCAATAAAAAACATATAAAACTTTAACCCAAACTACAGGTGTGTGTCTGTGTATTTTATTCAAGTAAGAGTAGAATTACTTCATAATTAAATCACTCAAGTAAAAGTAAAAAGCTCAAATACTCCTAAAATAGTTTTTCAAGAAACGTTACTGAAGTAAATGTAACTGAGTAAAGGTAACTAGTTACTGCCCAGCTCTGCTCGTCTGTTATGTTTAGGTTGGTGGTGCAGACTCTGCTAGACATAATAAAACATGTCAGCTGCATGTAAACAGCATATGTGGACTGAGGGAGTGGATATGCCAGGGAAAATATACATCAACACGTTAACAGGCCGCCTGGGTGGGTCGTCCTCGTGCAGCAGCTGTGAGTCAGCAGGGAGCCGAGCAGAAAGGGGCTGCTGTGACAGTGGAGAGGCGGTTCAATCTGAGCGCCCGTTCTCAGTCGCAGTTATCCTGGAAGAGGCCCTGGGGCCCAGATAAAGAGCCTTCAGGCTCCTCTGCGGTCGCTCTTAGCTGATTCACACTTCTGGGAAAGCTGAGTCAAGAGAAACCGCAGAGGAAGTCTCCTTCCTGCGCCTCCTTTCCCTGTTGTTTCACACACTGAGCTGAAGGAGCGTTAGTAAGGCTACGTTCACACCGCAGCCCTTAATGCTCAATTACAACTTTTTTTTGTGAAATCAGATTTTTTTTAGCATGGTCGTTCATTTGTATCTCCAGTGTGAACTGCAAACAACGTCACACTTAGCAAGAGTACTCTGTGTTTTCGCAACCGCCATAAAGGGGAAGAAGAAGAAGTAGTTCTCAGATTTTGCATAAATAAACATGGATGCTAACGGTGGAGCATATCTTACGATTATGAAATTGTTGTCCAACCGGAGCCAGCACATTAACAACTTAATTCTCATGACAGTCCACCATGGTTGGACAGTAATGCGTCTATCAGGACGCAGAATAGTGACGTTTGTCGAGTATCAGTGATGTTCAGGTTGGATGAATGAGACCTGGACGTTCAGATTCAGGTCACATTCGAAAAGATCGGATACGTATCGGATATCCAAGCAGCCTGGGACGCATTCGACAAAAATCCGACCTCTGTTGTTCAGATTGTCATGAAAAGATCAGATGCAGGTCACCATCCATCCATCCATCCATTTTCTGTTCACCCTTCGTCCCTTAATGGGGTCGGGAGGGTTGCTGGTGCCTATCTCCAGCTAC
>CAEGAE010078470.1:0-65419 GCA_903067095.1 Girardinus metallicus
TAACGGCTAAGCAAGTGTTTGCTAACTGTTCCGGACAACCTGTTACTAATAGATGTGGTAGCTGAGCAGTTATAATAGTATAGGCTGAACATTTTATATATTTTGTGTAACTTTAAGGTGTTTGGAACTTCATCCTATCGCAGCAGGCCGCACATGCTACAGCCAAGCGAACCACGGCTTTGATGTTCTGACTCCGGATGACATTAAGGCCCGATTGACGCACATCCGCTGACCTGAAAACAGGTTTTGTTATTTGGTTTCAATGTAGAGTATTTAATTATGCTGTATAATAATTGTAAAAAATAAAGGTAACTACTTCACGGATTTCGTCTATCACGGATTCTTTTAGGAACGCAACCCCCGCGAAAAACGAGGGTTCGCTGTAGAAATACTTTAGGGCTAAAACGATTAATTGGATTAATCATGGTGACTCGATTATTAAAGTAACTGTCAACTATTTTAGTAATTGACAAATCGCTAGCTGAAATAATTAAGCCAAAGCTGCACAAAACAAATTTGCAAAAAATTTAAGCCATTCTTTTTCTGTAAATATGTTCTACTCCTCAAGTGGCAGTTTTAGCTTCACCTGGTTCATATTCTGAGCAGAAGTATCCTCAAAAAGTATTTCGTTAGCTCCATATTCATCCTTTGATACTAATAATCAAGCATTCACTAATGGAATTAGATTTTATTGCATTTTAGTTAATAAAATGTTTATTTTCCTCTTTTAAAATGAACTAAATTATTTACATTCTTATGCAATTTTTAATGTTGTAAAAAATTAGCTTAAGTGATGCAATGAAAAATCTGTATCATGTGCCAATTTTTTATCCAATTAATCGATAGAATAATTGACTCAGTTCACAGGGACAGTTCTTTTCCTCTGAATGGACTCAAACCAGCTCACTGCCACCGTTCTCACTTTGTAGGTGAGGACACTTGAACCAAATGTCACATCAAACAGAAAATGAGAAGCTGAAGTTTTCTTCAGACGTTTTAGATAAAACTCTGTCGTTCAGACAGGAAAGTAAATCTGCTGCTGAGCTGAAACGTTCCAAGAGTCAGCAGACTCCCAACATGTCAACAATCTCATTGGCCTGAGCTCAAGAATGCATCTGTCATACTGACCCACTTCTGACCTCAAAGGTGCAACCAACTGCCAAGTCTTTAATTCACTGCCCAGACGGGGGAAAAAACAAAAAAAATAAAAAGAAATCACTAAACCAGATGAACAGAGGTCATCTAGTAACTCTCACACACACTTCACTGTCAGTCGTCATGTTACTGCCTGACTGGCTGCAGGTAGAACAGATGAATTCAACCATCTCTCATTGCTCTTTCAAACAGGACACAGAACCGGATCTTTTCACTTGGGCTGAAATAATTAATTAAGATTAATTGATTACTGTCATAATCGTTAACTTGTTAACTGGAGAAAACAGACTCTAAAACATGAAAAAACAGCAGCTTCAGAACAGTTTTAAGTCAAAACTGTGCAAAGAATATCTACATTTTCCTTTTAAGATAAAATAAAAAAAAAACTTTGTAAATCTGTTCTACCCAGAACTCCTCAGGTGGCAGTTTTAGCTTTACCTGGTTGGAATTCTGTAAAAAAAAGAAAAAGAAAAGGCTCCCGTTATGCATGTTTTGCCATGTAAAATTTAATCTGTTAACTGAAAAGTTCATTCTGAACGTTAAGGTAGTTTTCTTTTTATTGTAGCTGATGTGCTACAAATTATGTGTTATTTCATTTCACGTAATAGAATGTTTATTTTTGCTCATGTATCTTTCACATTGTATACAATTATTTTAAGTAGTTAAATGAATGTGCAGCATCGTCAAACCAGTTGATTACTGTAATAACCGTTAGTAGCAGCTCAAATTTTTACATCCTCATCTTTTATCTCGTTAAGGAAAAGTTAGCAACATGAGCAGCATCCCGATGTCCTCCTTCACTCTGACTCGTCCCTGAGGAACACCATGACCTCCTCCTGAACACTACTCAGCTAAAAGCAAACCAGGGAAATTACACCTTGATTTATTTTTATTTCCAGTAATCGTCTGCTCAGAAACTTTAACCTCGCACAGTTAACAGCGTGCCATTAGCATGCTGTTACCCACAGCTTTAAGGGCTTACAGCAGTTCAGACCAGCTAGGAACCGTTAGCTACACATCCGCAGGAGGAACCGCCACAGACATAGTGGGTGAAAACCTGACGGCTGTTACTGGAAACAGAGCGGCAACTGATTTCAGACGACTTCCTTCCAACTGGGCTGTTCATCTAGCAGTCACTTCCAGATCCATGAAGCCATGTAGGGCGACGGAGAGGCACAGTAAGGAAGGGACTAACGTCGCCCCTCTGAGAGATGGTCTGCCTCGTCCTCTGCAAGCTGCTTCCAACACCTACACACCAAGGCAGGCCTTTTATTTCTAAGTTATTCAGTTGTTAGTTTAGGACAGAAGGTATAATCAGGTTGAGAAAGAACAAGAGTTTCACGAGATAACAGGAAGGCTGAATGGTAAGCAGCAAGTAAGTCCGTCTGTTACGAAAAGTCTTGGAAGTTTCAGATTTCAGGTAAGGATGTGACTTTTCCAGGGAATAAACACGGAAGCTGCTGATGGTTTTAATTAAGGACGTTCCAAAAATAGGTTCATGTTTATCACGATTCTCATTTACTACAGCTCAGATACAAACATAAAATAATTTAAAACTTTTGTAACAAGGTGGGACGTTCTGACGTTGCCATGGAGACTGTACTGGAACATACTAATGTCCGGAAAGCAGCACAACAAAGAGAAAACTACAAAAATTAAGTGAGAGATTCAAATCCATGTTGAATTTAGACTCATTTTGGTTTTTACCAAATTCCCAGGAAAACTGAGCTTGACATGAGCTTCACTGTGCGCAGCAAAGTTCACAAAATGAACATTTAGCACTTCGGAAACACCGCAGATATGCGGTGACTAGCTAAAGCTGAGCCAAGGTACGACGTTCCCTCCAGTCGGAGGCATGTCGTGTGAATGGTCAGAAGTTTGTTTATACATTTATACGATATGTCGCTTCAAGTAGTCTGCTTCCACCTGAATACTTTGGACGAATTATGTACATTTATACAATTCTTCACTAAATAACTACAAAGACTGTCAAAGGGCTTAAAAGGTCTGGATGGAAACTGCAAAGTCGTCGTACACAGAGGAGGCTGTCTGCAGAAAGGTGGCGCTCTCTCTGCCTGGAGGGAGTGGTTCCATCTAAGCATGGCTTAATGTTTAAAAAGGAATGAAAGTGACACTTTAATGCCTCCATTTGTCATTCTGGCTTCCAAAGCAGACGGGAACAGGTCATTAGGGTTAGGGTCGTTACGAATAATCGTTTTGACTCAAAAATTAATTCTGAATCGATACAAAAATCAGAATCTAATCACCAGATAGGAAACGGTTCCCATCCAAACCGCATGTGAACCCTCACTATACTTAATGTTGACCAACGGGGAAATGAGTGTAATCTGTGTTATGAAATATGTCCACACACAGTAGAACTACACAAGCAGTAATTATGAGTAATGAATTTAATAAAAACCAAGCCACTGCCGCCTCCTTTTCTGTCTGCTGCTGACTCAAACAACAAGCAAACATTATCCTCCTTCGCCGCTCTCCATCCTGATCCCACTCTACTGCCAGCAGCAGGCCCATCTGCCTTCAGAGACATCCAGCTTTATGTCTGCTGCAAACCAAAACTCACTGAAATGTAAGCAAAAATTAGAATCAATACTGTCGGTCAATAAAACAAACGCACCCTCACTCAATTGAGACGGGATAAGAGTATTTGTTGGACAGAAATGCCGTCGGCTCAGGACTTTCTGCCTCGTTGAACCACAGAATGACTCTTGTTGCTGTGACATAATGTATGGACCAAATCTGGGTCAGGTAGGAGCCATTTGTTTTGCAATATTGAATCCAGCATGAAGTCAACCTGCAAGGCTGCAAACAGGAAAATAAAGGCATGCATCCTTCAGGAGCAACATTTACACACGTCCTGTTCAGTCAGGTGAATAACTGGAAATCTTTGAATCAACATTTTAAAAACTAATTGAATAGGTTACACATTTAACCTGGCTTATTTAATCTTCTTATAGGTTTATCTTGTTTAAATGATTTTATGCTACTGATACCAATTTTGGCCCAATTCAAATGATTTTGTCCTACAACACAGAGAAAAGACATGCCGCAGTTTCTTTCATAAAATCAAATTTCACAGAAGATTACAACATTTCAAGATCGTCCCTGTTTAAGAATTAAACTATCTGTTGCCAATCTGTCAGATTTTCCATTCTAATGAATAAAAGTGAACTGAATAGAACTAAAACTGGAGTTTTATTTGCACTTCTGAGATTTTGTCTTCAGACTAATCATAAAAGTAACATATCCAGAACATTATTGGTCATCAACTATTGCTGAACCTCGGTCGAACAAGAAAAAACTTTCAAATCAGTCAAGATTGCCATCTGTTCAAAACTAGAATAAACTTTAAAAATATTAGCTAACGTATTAGTTCTGCAACTCGAATGTTGCATATCATTTCTCAGCTGTGGTGAAAAGAAAATGTGAGGCAGATTCAGTAAAAATATTTGGCATTTCAAGCTACTGAAGCAGTGTGAAGAGGAAAAGTATGGAGGGCTGATCCTGCCAAAATTGGCAACAAAGACAGAAATAAATAAATGGATTTATATGTAGTAAATATTACATCCAAGAAAAGGTATATTTTAAGCCTGTTTTAAATATACATTATGATATAAAGTAATATTTATCATTTTCAACAGCATTAAATTAACATCACTACTATTTAATTTTCCATTTTATTTTTAATATTTTTGTATTAGTTAGCTTTTTCATTTATTTTTTTCTCATTTCATATTCTGTATTTAATACAATTTGTTGCTGTTACATTCTGTTTATTTTTTATATCATTTTGCTATGTTCTGTATTTAATTGTTTTATTATTATTTTTAATTATACATTGATTTATTTTCTCCTTTATTAGTTCATCTTTGTACTTTCTCTCCTCATGTTTTCTCCTTATCTGATTATTTACAGATTTTTTGGTTGTTTTTCTCATGTTTTTCTTTCTGATTCTGTAAAAGGTAAAGTGACAACTTTACCTCTGTTTTTACTACTAATTATGGCAGGCTCAGTCCTCCATAGAACTAAGGCACTTCTAAAAACCGGCTAATTTATTAAAGAAAAATGTATTCTCAAAAGACATGAAGCAGAGACAGAGGAAGAGAGAAGAGATGGAGGTGAGAGAGAAGAAGCAGGCAGCAAAACGATTACAAATAAAATCCAAAGAATTGGTGAAAGAGACAAAAAAATTATTTTGTTTTTCTCATTATCTTTCAATAAAATTGTTACTATGGAGACAGATACCAATGAGAAGGATGACAACAGGAAAACGTTATATCCTGAAACAAAAGAGAAACAAGAGCCAGAAATGAAGCTGTGATAACCATTAGGGACAGAAACAGTAATCAGTATCTTCAACTACAGTAAGAATGTGACTAAATCTATAGCTAATCCCACAAGTAGTACCATTTTATCCTGAATAGTTTTCCATTGTTGCAAATGTTTTTCCAACAAAAATTACCTTTGGGCTAAATAAAGGGGCTGCCAAAGGTCATTTACACAAAATCAGGGTACAAACAGCAGCACATAATTTCAAGATTAAAAACACTGCAGATGGCTACGGTTTCCTCACACATCTCATCTTTGCATCATGTAAAATATTTGTTGATGCTTTCATTTGAAAGTTTGTTCTGCCATGCAGCTCATTTGAAAACATGCCTATTAATAGTTACTACAGACTTCTGTCCATCTGCTGTAACTGTTATTGATGCAAATAAGATAAAAACTTATTTGCATCAAATAAGTTTTTATCTGATATCTAAGATTCCTTAGATATCAGATTTCTGATATCTAAGGAATCTGATAGCCTTAGATATCAGATTCTTCTAAAAACAGATTGTTTTTGACGCCTTTATGACCTTGGCCCCGCATTACTCATTTCTTATTTGCAAACACAAAACATACACTTCATATTTCATTATGAGACCTCATGCTGTCACCATGCAACACATTCCACAGGCTGTCCCATTAAAACCGTGGCTGGCAGATAACGAGAGCAATGCAAAGCTGGGAGACGTGCATGTGTAATGTAGATAATAGGACATGTCAGATTTATTGCAAGTGGATGCAGTTAAATCGTTAGTGGCTGCATTAAAAACCACCAGCGCGTTTAATTCGCCAAACGTGCAAAAGGTGCAGTCCACGGATCCCACGGCAACCTTAGGAAAACACACCGCGTTAGTCCCGCGGGCGGGAGGAATGTCATCCTACCTCCGAATCCTTCAGCGGTTAAAATCCTCTCTTATGCGGTGAGAATAAATCCATTTTCGTGGGAACGTCAGCGTTTTATGAGGGAATAAAAGCAATGATGACACGAATTAGTTAACTGTGGCCGTTGAGCCCGGAGGAGAGCAGAGAACAGCAGAGAGAGAAGGCGCAACTTGAAACTGACACAGGGCGACCGGGCCAGACCAAAACGGCAACCACGCAGGGGGAGTTAGCAGTTGTTAGCTAAAACTCACCGAAGCAAGAGACAAACTTCTACAAACAGTCATTTAAAACTACAAACAGAAATTTAAATAGTCCCTGTATGAAGCATAAAGTGCCGTCTACGAATATGTAACTTTATGTTTTTGTTAGTAAACTGTGTCTCTCCCCCCCCGTCCCGCCTCTGGCTTCTCCTGCATGTTTTAGCTCAATTTAATCCGATTGGTCTCTGCCAACGTGACGCAGCACAACTGCTACGTTTGCTTGGTGTCGGAAACAAGACAGACGATCAATGTCAAAGAGAAATAATGAGTCAGCGCGTCCGCCATATTGTGAATGGCAAACTCGCTTTTAATGTACATGTTTACTGATACAAAAAAAAAAAAATAACTCAGCAAAACAAATTGATATATCTTTCACTTAGTCTATAATTATTATTATTGTAATCATCATCATCAATAATAATAATATATTTTATTTATAATGCCCTTAATATAATTATTTTATTGTTTTCATTTCTGTTATATTATTTAATTATGAAAAACAGTGGAATGACAACTAAACCAGGTGCAAATTATAAAAAAAATATTTCTTAATTTCTTTTTGTTGCTTTTTGTTTATGATCTACTTAGTATTTTTCTGTTTTGGAATGATGCCTAACATATTTAGATCAGGGGTTTTCAAATGTTGAAATCTGATTTTAAGATAGGATTGAAGGCCTGGAGGACGAAGTCATGAACAGATCTCTTAAGAAAAATTATACTTTATACTTGTAACTCTAATATTTAACAGTAAAGGACAATAAGTACTCTTTTAACATGATAAAATTATTTCTCCTGCCTCAACAAGTAAAGAGCGTTTCTTTATAAATTTGAATGAAAAACATATGAACTAGAGTTAAAGTGCAAAAAGGCACTGTAATATCAAAACAACTGAGGTAAATGTTAAAGTTACCTGGAGACAGGTGGAAATCTTCAGTAAAAGGATCTTTTCACAGGCAGATGTTTCCTCTCTGTTTTAATTTGCTTTGATAATTCATCTCATTACATCTAAGCAGACTCCACACATCCTGGACACATTGGTTTAGAATTTTACCTTCAGCTTATTTGCACTACCACAACCTGCCATTAAAAAACAGATAAATATTGGGTGAAGAAATATAGTTATAAATTGTTTCTTTAGCTTTTATTTTGTCTCCTGTAAAGTTACTATATTTATAAATAATATCTGTACGCTGTGAGGGCTTGAAATCAAAGTCAAATTCCTTGCTTGTGTGTTCAATCTGGGCCAATAAAACTGATTCTGATACTGCTGCGCTGTGGTCAGGTCCCTCCCACATGGTCGCTGGTTCTAAAATAAGACTTGGACCGGGTTTGGGCTGAACTGCCATTTGTCCCAGGTCAAGTTAGGAGTTTGGACTAAAGAATCACTGGTTGATAGAGCTTAAAATTCTCATTAACAGTGCAGCGTCATATTAACCCCTGTGCATGACTACACACCATAGAAAATATTAATCACTTATCTTACCAGGAAATTCAGAAAGGTGGATGTTATCAACAGAAGACCATAAAAATGGCATCATAAATCAATAAAATAATAAAAAATAAACTGTGTGTCACTCTGTTAAAATAACAGGGAAAATCCTTTATGATGTGTTGGTTCTAATTTCTGAGTTCTTGTTTAAGGGTGTTTATGACACAAAGAATCTATAACTCTCACAAAATTTCAAAGTCCATCCGTCTGCCTTCACACACAGATTGTGCAACGGGTTTAAGTGAGGCTAAAGTTAGCTTCAGTGGAAGACCATAAGATTACAACTCTGGAAAATTATAACGTCCAAACAATTGCTTTACAAGGAAGGACGTTGCATAAAAATGATTTACTGTAGCGAGCCTTTGGCTGCTCCCTGCAGACAGAAATATGCGCCACTGATAAACTGCTTTTTCCTTTCTTAATCACAAAACAATCTTACATTTGTCTTCCTGCTACAAAAACACACAGTATTTTCTTTATCAACGCCTCACCAGTTTTGATTATTGAAAGAATGGAGGGAAGAGATAACTGAGAATCACTTAGTGAAGCCTCTGCTGTTTGTCAAAGGAAATGTCTTCTACTTAAAGAAAACCTCACAATCAAATGTTAAATTAAATCACAGGAAAACAAAAAGGAGACAATCAAATCACTTTCCTTCACTTTGATCAGAAAAGGCCTTTTATTTTTGTTCTCTGCTCTGCTTGGACTGTTACAATCTTCTCTTATATCAAAATCCACATTAGGTATTACATCGTCATTCTCTCCTTCTTTAACTTTCTTTCAACTTGTTCATAATTTCATTTGGTTGTTTTTTGAGACCAAAGACTTAAGGTACTTATAATTCCTCTCAAACAGTTTAAAGTTCAACTTCTATACAGCCGCATAGCAAATTTTTGCAGTGTAGTATTATTATTTTTTGTATTTCTTTCTCTTTGTTGCATATTCTGACTCCTGTCTGTTGTACATTTGTTTCTCCTCCTGCTGCTCAGAGCCAGTAACGGTCAACGTCAGCCCATACCGGCGCCGCAGCTCCCCCTTTGTTCTAATGATGAAAGAATTTTTTCATTGCAAAATGTCTATTCCACCTAACTGCATGAGATCAATAATAAACAATATCTGAAACCTTTATTAAAACTTTGACTAAGACTTTGTTTTTTTCCCATCAACTATTTCTTACTGCATCACAAGGATGAAATGTGATTATTTAGTAAACGTGTTTCTATCACCGTGATTCTTGCATTACTTCCCCGTTCTGTTCTTGTCTTTACCATGGAAAGTATTCCTGGCTCAGAGCTCAGGTGTTTAGCTGACTCTTTCCTGTGTCAAAGCTACTGCTGCTTTAAAGGGGCAGTGTCATGTAAAACCTACTTTTTTATGGATTTACATCGTGTTACAATGTTATTCCTTCGTCAAAAATATACCTGATTCTTTCATACGTGTTTGAAAAATCCTTTAATCTCCATGGCAGCCATTCAACTGTGCTAAATGCCTGGGTGGACCTAGCTCCGCCCTCCACCTTCTCCTCAGAGCTGCAGTTTCCAAGCTTCTGAGTTTCTGCCTCAGAGAGGCAGCTCCTTCAGACTAGCCAGCAGCAATTAGCAAACACTTAGGGGAAATGGACACCTGCTGAGATTATTCCTTTAGCTACTTCTCAGTGAAACACTGTTAAAAATGTTGTTAAAGGTTAAATAGAGGACCCATGTTATGATTAGTTGCTGAAGACGGAGTTTCAGAAAAAGTAGGAGTTTTTAAAGAGACATAGGCCCAATTTCAAGATGCTAAATTACAAAGTAAGGTTTCTTTTAAGTCATTTCTGATATATGTGTCATTTTTTAACAACTGAAGTTAACATATTTACTTCATTGTGCTATAAAATGGCACAATGTGGTAAACAAGCTTCCTGAGTCAGCTTCAGCCAATTTTATTTCCATTTTCCCAGCCGCGTTAGTCGATTGGTTCATTGCCAAGATGGTGAGCAGCACATTGGACCATTCATCACAGCTCCTGCATGTGCATGGTCCAACCAAATACCAGCCCAATCAGCGACAACTGGACAAGGCAACCCACAACAAACAATTATACCAAAAGATTTCAGTTAAACTGGCTGCCCAAGAGTACACACACAAAATGACATCATCGCAGCCCGCACACGTTCCTGTCCTAATTCACGCCTATCAAGAGAGAAACGCACTACCAGTGGAGACCCAACTGAACCAAGCATTAACCAGATAGAGTGAAACTTGACTTTCTAGTAGAGGCTTTTGTGTTTTCTATGTGATGTTTTTTTCATGTGGCTGTTTTCTTTCCTCTCCACCCCAGTCAGTCCCAACAGATGGTCACAATGAGCCTGTAACTGCTGGGTGTTTCTTCCTGCTAAAAGGGAGCCATTCCTCCCCCCTGTCACCACAAGCTTGATCAGAATGGACTGTTTTACACAGATAACCTTTCATCAAGAAGCTTCAGTTCTCTGAGTTTTCAAATCTAACTTGAAAAAATAAATTAAAAACTGTTCAGATATGTAATAATTAACCGTATGACTGTGTGTGTGAAAGTGATTAAGTCTGTTAATGTGCATTTCTCTGTGCATTCTGATTAGAAAGCAGCTTGTAGTGTTTTCTGCTTTATTTTATTATTACATTGTATATTAATTTTTATAATCTGTCAAGGGACTGCAGATGCAAATTCAGTCTGGACCCAAAACCAGATCTGGATTTGACCTGCTTGTCTTGCTAAGTGCCTTCCAGTAACATTTACTGCAGATTGATGTCAAACTGAACTGTGCACCCGCATCTCTGTAAAAACAACTTGCCATTTTTGAAACTCTAAAAATGTCTTCTTATCAGAAAAATAGTCTTTGTACACGCAGTCAGTTACAATCTAATAAAAAAAGCACCAGCTGAAGCGAGATTTAAAACATCTGAACTCTAAAAGTGTTTTTAAGCCAGGAAATCCCACTGTTTCCAGCAGCACAAGGACATTCTACATATGAGGTCTCCAATCAGAACAAGCTGCCCTAGTTGGATTTGCACGGATTTGCTAATTAAACAGAACCACAGGAGGATGCAGAGAAGCAAACAGGTCTGCTTGTGTGAGAGTGACTTGGATAGAGAGAAGAAGAGGGCAGATTTAAAGCAGCAGGAATGAAAATAAAGGTTAAATCACTTGCTGCCAGATCACAGTACATCAGAGAGAGTTTCACCACATTATGGAAGTGCCTTTATTAGAGCAGAGCTGCTTGATCTCACCACGCCTCTGTTCACTATAGAGATCTGTCATTAAGGATGAGCGGACGCTGACTAAAGCACACAAACAAAGGCCGTCTCCCTGAGGTGAGGCGCGCCGCGTTCTCAGTGGGTCACAAAAAATTCACATGATGTCACCTGCGAAATCCTTAAAGACACCGTCGGATATTTACCTCAATAAGTGGATGACAGTCAGTCAACTGGATTAGCTGCGGCTGGATGAGAAGAACGAACAGAGATGACTTGCAGCATGGAGGGAAAACTGGAACAGGCACCGGATCCGAAAAGGTTTCCCTCCCTCCGGCTCGCAGCGCTCGATTTTCCTCCTTCCTCTCCGTCTGCCTCCTCTTCTCTTGCTCTTCTTTCTCACCACAGCAAGATGCTGCCTGGACCAGGGCTCGTTGTCATGGCAACCAGGAAGGGGAGCGGGGGACACAATGTGACCAGGTCTTTCTGTTTACTGATTGGCCGGATGCAGTGAAGTAAGAAGGAAGAGAAGAGGGGTGTCAAATCGCCCACCAGATCCCAGATTGGAGGAATCCTGAGTGAGGCGACACAAAGGCTGTCCTCTGAGGCAGAGGTGGATGAGCTGGATGATTCCCGACTGACTTCTGGACATCTGTCTTGTTTGGATGCCAGTTTTATTCAGGTGTTTTCAAATTAAGTTCACCTGTTATTCTGCTGAGCAGCATATGAGGGTCCAGTGGATGTAAAAATAACAAATCTGCTAATCCATCACATTATCCTCCTACACAGGCTGCAGAGGAACACCGAACCAAACCGGATGTACAACAGACAGGAGCACAAGAAACGGAAAAGTGACTAAAACATGAATCAGAGAGAGAATACACACAGAGGACTAGGGCTGCAACCAACAACTATTTTAGTAGTTGATTATTCTGATAAATAATCGGACAAAAAAAACCCGGCTCCTTCTGAAGGTTTTTTTAACCACATTAACCTTTTTTACACAATATTAAAAGATGCCAATTAACAATTCAATTCCTTTTTTAAATAAGAAAAGAAGCATTTTATTGTCTAAAATGCAATAACATAGCATTTCTCTAGTATGTGCTTGATCATTTATAGCATAGGATGACTCTGAAGCTAAAAAAAATACTTCTATGTAAAAAGCTCAGACCTTTCTGCTCGAAATGACATTAATACAGTGCAGTGCTGATCTGATGATGATGATTATTATTAATATTTGATTGACCAATTAATAATTGGATAGCAATGGGTACTTCTGAAAATTTTTCATAGAATTTGAACCAGGTGAAGCTAAATCCACGCCACTTCAGGAGTTCTGGGTAGAACGGAGGTGTCTAATATATATGTATATAAATAATTGTATATGCTCTGAATATGTTCTTCTTTTAGCAAATGACTTTTAGGAGTCTGTAAACTCCATTTAACGATTAATCAATTACTAAACTAGTTGAAAATTATCTCAATAACCAATTCATCATAACTAATCATGTTAATTGTTTCAGTCTTTAATTACTCTCATTGCTGCTTCCTGAGATAACTTACATAATATATTAATTCTCATGCACTGTACCATGATTAGAAAAGTAATAAACTGTGCAGTAAGTAATTCAGCTTCAAGTAATAAACTTGAAGCTGAATGTGACTGTAGCACTGGAATAAAATGGAATAGAGTTTAATTTATCTGAATTACACATTTATATTTGGATACAAACTGAACCAGTTTGTACATTTAAATGACATTTGGTGCCAAATAAATAAAACTGAATAAAATTTAATTGTATCTGAAACATCATGTTCTTAAACCAGTCAGATATACATTATGCAGATAAATGCTTCCAATGCCATAAGTGGGCAGGGAGCTGTATTAATAAAACATGCATTACTGACTCCAAAGCCATCTGTTTCTCCACTTAGAGGCTATAAAGTGTTGTTCAGTGAGAACAGTTTATAAAATTACTCATAATTTATTACAAATACTATCCAAATACTTGCTCCTACATCATCTATAATATACTGTAGTTAGTGGATTTTTGGTAAATAAGTGGCCTTTAAATGTCTTTTTATTTCTTGTTTATTTAAAAAGAAAATTTGTTTGTCATAAAAATACAAATAATTATTGTTCATAATTCTAATTCTGAAAAAAGCCCTGATTGATATGAAATGTATGCTTATAAAAAGTAAATAAAGCAGAACTAAACGGTCCAGCGTTGAGGCTGGATCGCCACTCTGTTCTCCTTCATCCTTGAGAAAAAGATCAGTAGGTGGCAGAGATAATGAGAAACAGTTATGCTAATAGATGGTCCCGTCATGTTCATGGCGGCCATCAGGAGCCAGCCACGGGCCAATGAGCATCGAGCTGCAGAGGAGGAGGAGGAGGAGGAGGAGGAGGAAGGGTGCGAGTGGTAGAGGAATGTCATTCATTAACATTTCTGATAAAACTCATCTCTTCATGAGCTGAGATCAATATTTATAGCACATGGAAGAAAAAAATGAAATGATTTTTCCAAGAAAGAATGTGAGATTTGATAAGTCTAAGGTGGGAAATCATTAAATAGTTCAATACTTAAAAAACTGAAAATAAGATTTAAATCAGTGTTTAAAGAAAATCTAATAAAAATGACTGAAAAGCAAATTGGTAGGAAGAAAAAGTTGGCAAACAAACTTAGCGGGTCAGAGAAATGGTCAAGCATTGTTAGCCTGCTTGACGTCAGGATTAAAACAACATTCCTGAAAATGTCCAGATGCATATGAGCTCAAAATTTAGGAAAATAGAGAAACAGAGACTAAAAGTTTAACTGAGAGAGAACTAAACACCTTAGACACTGAATCAGATTAAAAATGTGTTGATTTAACAAATCTGTGTTCTTCTCAACAATCTGAGGCTTTGCTCACACAACAGAGCCTCAAAACGTTGCTAAAAAAAACTCAGAAATGAGCAGATTTTTAATTTTTCAAACTCATATATTTCGAAGTTTTTTTATAGAAAATTTCTGAAATTAGTCTAAAAGTTTTTGAGTTTTTCGGTGGAAGTTTACTTTTCTTTTTTTTTTTTTAAATCTACAATGGCCCTAATAAGCCGTCGTATAAAGCATTCATAAACGAGAGGAAAAGCAACTGGAGTTTGCAGGTGAAGCCAGATGGATTTTCTTTACTTAGAAAGCCAAGAAAAACTCAAAGAAGCACAACTATAACTCCATCTTCCATTAAACTGTCCACGTATAGAACAGTAGGCAGGAATAAAAGGTAAAAGTCTGAACGTTTGGATGAACACCTTGAGAACGCTCTCTGTCCAGACAGGAGTTCTTCCAGGAACTGCTCCAGTATTTTCGATAACCCGAATCAAGCCGGGCTGTAATTCGAACATTTAATTTCCTCCAGAGCTATGAGCGCTAACCCTGAGCAAACACCACGTAAATCAGCCTCCCTCTGCCGCTCCAGAGCACGATGGGGAGCAGAGGGTGTGTGTCTGCCATGGTAGGGGGTCCTGAGGAGAAAACAAGTCAGAAAAGTAAATAAAAAACCCACAGACAGTGGCTGAGCGAAGCGAGAAAGAGAGAGAGAGAGGGGGCAAACAATGAAAGCCAGATTTCAGGAGGTCTGACTGTGGTCAGTCTGAGCCAGTCTAAATTTAACTGCATGTGTTTAGGAGACCTCAGAGCTGTGTGAGCAGCGCAGCAGCCAGCAGTGGTCAGGGCGTGGCTGCAGCGAACCCGTTTCTCACCCCGCTGTCCTCTCACTGCGTCCACGAGCTGCTCTAATGCTACGCCATAAATCCTGTCATTCCACAGAGTTACAGGGGTCATGGTGACCCTCTGCCCTGTGTTGAACATGTATAACACCTTCACAGTTAAGAACCAAAGCAATTATTCAGACTGTGGGCTTTTAAGGGCCCAGAATGACTCCAGTTGTGGCCTGTAGTTAGAAAAGGCCAGGAGTATTTCTACACCAGACGGTAAGAGGGACCAAAAGTTACATAAATCTGTTCCTATTTCACCTGGATTTCACCCTAACATATGCAGTGTGCAAAATGTAGAAGTTCTTAGAATTAGTGACGCGAGTCAATTAAAACTTTAGGGTCTGTAATTAATTAATTGCATTTTAATATATCATCAAATAAGCAACATCCTCAATTCTAAAACCCTTTTTGCTGCTAAATTATTGAATAAATAGAAGTATGAGCTCAACAACAAATATATTTACTGTTTTTCATCTGCTCTTCAAACATCAGATTGGAGGAAACTGTCATTCTAGCCATTCAAATGTTTGTTTTTTTTTACTCATTATGTAAGTGTTCGTCTGGTTGGTTGTGGTCATTCGTCTTAACTTTTAGAGCTTTCTGACTTACCATGGAGGTTCCAGTAAAAGATTATTAATTAATATTAATATAATCTCTGGTTAAATACAAAATATTTGCATTATTTAAGATTTATTAACTGTAGCTGAAAGATTTGCGGCACCTCTCTGAAAATCCTTTATAATAAGATCCGTTCTTTTACATTTCACCAAATCTCAAAAGTTTCCAGATGGTTGTTTCTCTTAAGACAATTTTAAATAATATGTAATGTGTTATTATCCAAGTTTCAGTGATAATATCTCACACGGGGCTTTGAGGTTCCTGTTCTCCTGTTTTTAACAGCAGTCTCTCTGTTTCCAGCTCACCTTGCACTGCAGGCACCTTCTTTAGTTCATCAGCGTTACTCGCAATGTTGGCTGTTGTTGTGATAAAGCAGCTCCAGATCAGATACCAAACAATGACACAGAACATTCTGTGCTTCTGTCTAAACCACCATCAGAGCTGCTTTCTGACCCTCTAAATGTGTCTTTTTCAGCTCCGCTGCTCCAAATGCTGATCCATCTGTGATCCGATCCGCAAATGAATAGACGCAAAGCTTCTGGAAAGATATAAAGCTAAGTTATTGTAAGAAAAAATACATATTCTTTTACAGTAATCTGAGGCTCTGTTTATGTGATAATGTTTCCAAAAACGTCTTTCTGCTAAAAGCAACCTATTTTGGTTCCTTTAACAGGTTAGGGTAACAGATGATGTTTGTTACATTTTTTGCACAAAATCGTTCTTAGCTGCGAACAGATCCAGATGTACAACCGTACGTCTTTGAAAAGCACTAGTAGAGAGTCCTGCACAACCAACCAGAATGCAGCAAGTAGTCTGTGGATGGTAAGTCAACAACTAAACTCTTGTCTTTTCCAGCAGTCATTGTACGCTGTCCATCGATTATGACTCAACAATCTGGATGATTTTAAAACTTCTCATTTCCCAAACACCAAAAAACTTTGACTTATTGTCAGAAACTGTCTGGGTGTTTTATTAAGGGTTTGTGCTGCTTTTAAAAGCATTAGAAACTCAAATGGGAGTACAAAAAGTGCAAAATGTGAATTTTGCATAACGGCTTACCATTATTAAAAAAAATAAGTTTACATCTCCACTTTTATTGACACTTCTGATCATAAAAAGACAAATACTTCTAATTTGTCTTTTTATGTGCAGTTGGTGGCTGCACAAAATGAGCTCGTTAGCGTAGCTCACGTGAGAAGGTGCTGACTCTGTCATTTCCCAAAAGGCCGGTTTCTTGAAAGCGACACGTTCTGCAGCGTTCGCAGTGAGTCTGAGCACAGAGACGGCCTGAAGACAAAAGCTAAATGCCTTTCTGTCTTTACAATGGCAGCAAAGAACATCATGAACAGATGCATCCACTCGTCTGACTCATCGGCATTCATAACAACCAGCAAACACAAAGTCACACTGACACGTTCCTGTAAGCCTCATCCTGTCAGGATGCTAAAGCACATGCATGGAAACAAAGGATTTCTCTTTTGTCTTTGGCTAAAGACCCCAAGTAATTTCTCCTCTAGTCTAGCACATTTGTTTTGGTTGCATTTACCCAGAATGCCTTGCTCTGTAGTCCACTGTCTGCTTTTGGAGTGGTCTCTGATCCACTTGGTGTTCACATATGCATCTGACCTGCACCATAGTTCACTTCAACGGGACCAAGACCGAGGTTTGAGTTTGCTTTTTTTAGTCCATATCAGAGTTCGATTACACATTCACACCAGCCCAAACTAACCCGGCTTTCTGGACTTTTATTACTGGCTCAGGAACTTAAAAATAACCAGACTCCTATTTATGTGTTGTAAATGCATGGTAGGCAGAAGTTGGGGAGAATTTCCTGATATTGACAGATTGAGGTCAATGAAGCGAGTCAGTAGTGACAACAGAACACATTACTGGTGTCCAGTAACAACAAACTGGTCTCTGTCCAATTAGACATGACTCATCCACCTGAGGCAAATTCAAAGCCATCACTCACTTCTCAGATCACAGCTCACAGCACAATAAGTTATTTAAACTGAAGTTCAACTATTTAAACAAACATGTCTGTACTGTACTGTACTAATGGACCCCTGTCAGGTTTTCCAATACGGTTCTCCAGATTTTCTCTACTGGTATACAGTAATATTCATGAAATTAAAATATTCCAAGATTAAAAATTACAACCTTTATGTAGGTTTCATTATGCACAAATTTTTGTTTTTAAAAATACTTTTTACTACTGTGGTGTATTATTCTAATCTTAAATGTTGCATTTTCACTAAAATCATCTTAAAAGATGAAACTACTGAAATGAACCTTTCAATAATATCCTAATTTATTGAATGGGTCTGTATAACTCCAGGAAATTGTGAAATTACTCAGAAATCAGAACATGGCGTTCTGTTCTGTTCTGAGGCAGAGAGCAACAAAGTGACTTTTATAACAATAACAATTAGGAAGGATTTTACTGGTAACTGCTCATCCATGAGGCCAAACCAAACCCTGACGAATGATTTATCTCAATGCTGTTCCCTCTGAGGTTCTGAAGATCCGGACAACATGTTCTGATTATTCTGTCTGATGTGAAACCGCCTTGTTCAAACATTTTGGAATATAAGATCTTTCACCTGTCAACATTCTTGTAAAAACCTTTGCACCAATTCACCAAGGATTAGTGACGGGAGCTGAGAGTAACACCGCAGTGGGTTCAGAATCCATCAGTTAAATAAATGATTTTTGCTCTAAGCTTTAAAAATGCTCAAGTGGTATTAAGACCATGCACTCTCTGTATTGAGTACAGTGGTGTTCACAGACATTTTAGGGGGCAAAAGGTTGCCAGTTGCCCTCACTAGTATGACATTCATTACATGCCATCATGTACATATTTATATATATTTTAAATCAAATAGTCATATGTATCTGTTGCAGATGTTCAATCATGGTCAACTTTCTACAGTTTGGTTTCTCTAACAATCTGAACAGATTTGTCAAGAAAAATCACAAAATGTAATAAGGGAAACACAGGGCGCTACATCCATCCTACCCTGGACAGCAGATTGTATACTGTTAAAAAAAAGGAAAAACAAAAGATTTGAACCAAAAAGGGCACTTTTTGGTTCTGTGAGGATTTGGGTTTTTCTTTGTGTTTTATTTGAGTTTCTCTGGGTGTTTAGTTAGATTGTGTCCCTATGTGATGTCCTGTCTCTCCCTGTGATTGCTTCCCAGGTGTGTCTCATTCTGTGATTACCCTCCCTGTGTATTTAAGTCCAACTGTTGTCTTTGTCTCTAGTCGGGTCCTCGTCAAATGTACGTCAAACTAACGTCTGTGCGCATCCACGCTCCCTGTGTTCCCTGTTCCCGGATTATTGGACTTTCATTAAAATTCACCTTTTACAATGGCTACCTGGACTCCCCGGCGTCTGACTCACCTCACAGTACCACAAATCATGACAGGTTCAGAGGAAAAAGTTTAGGTCCTCTAGCACCAGGTTTAACCATCCTGATGTTCAACTGAGTGTCAGAGGAGATGTAATTTAAGTGACTCTAAACATGACATGATTGTTGGTGACGGACTTTCGCCTGCAGTTTCTCAGTTTTACTAAGAATTTTGTGAAAAAGAAAATATCCAGTGAGTGGCAGCAGTGTGGACATAAATGTCAGAGGGAAATGGGCAGAGCGGTTCCAGACGATACTCAAGCAGCATCTGCTCAAATAGCTACTCGCTACAACCAAGCTACACAAAAAACATCATCTCTGAACGAGCAACACGTTGAACCTTGAAGCAGCTGAACTACAGCAGCAGAAACCACGCCAGATAGCACTGGCTAAGAACAGGAAACAGAATTTGATAAATATTCTGTACACAATGACCAATAAAAAAAACTATATACTGATCATTTCCCGCACTAGTAAAATGTTTCATTCCTGCATGCTGAGCAGTTCACTCTCCAAATTCTCACATCTAATCAAACGGATTCCTGCTCCGAGTGTCAACAGACCAACACAACCAGACACACCATACAGTCCACAGCTGTTCAAATATTGTGACCCGAGTTCTCCGCCCGGCACAAAGAGGGTTTGTGATGAATGACCAGAACACAATGGTCCCTGTGGGCCGTCCTGTACGTTAGACGCTTTCATGTGAAGCTGCATCTCTGAGAAATATCTGCCGTTCTGCTTGAGTCACGCTAAACAAATATGAGGAAACCAAAGAGAAGCAACCATAGCAAAGCATGAATTAAATAAATGACATATGATACTGTGGTTTATAGGCTTAAATCATATTTTTCTGTCTTTCAGGAGAACAAAGCTGCTTTTGTCTTGATGTTTTCTTTGTTTTTCATTCTTAAAAAAGACATTTAAAGGCATTTACCCATTCTGCATCCAAGAGCCCAGATCTCTGTGATTCTGTGAAGCTGGTTTTATAACTTTATCTCTTCACAGTGATGTTTGATTGTTCCAGTCAAACAATAAGGTCCCGCAAACAGAAAATCAAAGATACTAGTAAATTTATTCTGCAGCCTGTCAGCAGTACTGTATGGCAGACAGGACTTCAGTTAATGATTTAGTTATCAGTTATTCTGATGATAAATCACATAAAGAAAACTGATACATTCTGCTGATTTTTCATAATTCATTTAAACTATTCCAGTTGATGAGTTCTGGGAAAATGTTTACAGACAGGTTAAATATAAGATAAAATTCTGTACAGTTTTGGTTTAATTACCACTCTGACTGTGTTGTTAATAATGTAGTTATCCATTAATTGTGAACTACAGAACAAAGTCAGAGCAAAGCCAAACTGCACAAAAATATTTACATTTTGAATTTAAGACAAAATGAAACAAGTTTAAATGAAACGAGTTTAAATGAGATATTTAAACTCGTCTTTAAATATGTTCTACCCAGAACTCCTCAAATGGTTTAGATTCACCTAGTTCAAATTCCTTATAAAAAATCACATCTTAAGCACCTTTTGCCTCCAATTATTAACCAGTTAAGTAAAAAACATAATCAACAAATCAACTCTACATTGAATTGATGTTCAGATAACAGAAAAGGCCGAACTTTTCACATGTAACGTTAGAAGAATTTGTTTAGCTGCATCTTTTACTACAAATGATCAAACATTCACCATAGGCAATAAAATATCTATTTTCTTATTTAAAAAATGAGATGAATTAATTATTTATTTGCATCCTTTAGTATTATCTAATTTTGCATAAAAAGGCTTTAATGGTTAAATGAAAAATTGGCAGATTGTGCCAGTTTTTTAGTTCAATTAATTTTCAGAATAATTGACTACTAAAGTAATAGTTGCAAAACTATTTTTTATGTATTAAGTCAGCTTTGCTTTTTCAGTCATTCCACCTAGCAGGTTATTTTAGAAGCTAAACTTCTTTAACTTTAAGAAATCCTTGACCTTTTCAGTCAGTCTGTCCAGACTACTGGACCGAACGCTCAGACGATAATCACAGCGTCTGCCTCTGAATGCAGACATGAGCTCAGAAAGAACGGCGTTAATTTCAGAGAAGACATAATCTTCTCACCCAGCTAGGAGTGTGTGCATAACGCACCCTCCGGTAGCTGTAAATCACGCAGTCGGCCTTCCACACTGGTAACCATAGAAACAATAAACTCTACACGGTGTGACGTCACCTCCGATCTTCTGGTGTACGCAGCAGGAGCAGCTGTGGAACAAGGCCGATTTCACTGAGGTAATCGGACTCTTTGTCGTACCTGCAGGACTAATACAAACACAAAAAGGAGGGGAGTTATATTTTTCTGCAGACAGATGCGTAATCTAGCCTGAAGTTCATGCTTCTGAGGAAAAACCTCACGAGTGCATGAATCAAACCATGACCTTCTCAGATGACTACAGGCAGAAAATGTTTCAGGGGAAGGAAGATTCCCACAGAGCCAGAGAGGCTCCAGGTGAGGACGATGAGGATGGATGAGCCTCGTCCCGACCCGTTCTCCTGACGCCCGGCTCTGCGCCGCTCCGAATGCCCAGCAGGAACCCGGACCAAGTCTGACCCGACCGCTCTGATCTCACATTCAGTCACGGCTCTTCATGAATCCTCTCAGCACAACTGAGACATGACCGTCCCCTCAGGCCTTCACGCACCTTCAGCTTCCTCTGCTGCTACACGAAAAGGTCTGTCCAAGTATTTCTGGTCTAGTTTATAGTGAAAATATCTCAGTAGATATGGGAGCCTGTTTTAAGTAAAGTAGTGGTTCCACTGGCAGATTGTTTCAATTAAAACATGGGAAAAATGTCGTGCTGTAGGTCAAATAATCTGCCGGTGGAACTACTACTTTTCCATCAATATTCAGGAATTATTAAGGAAAACAAACTTCTTTTTCTTGCTTAAAAGTTACTTATCAACTAGTTTTGTCTTATTTCAAGTGTACAATTATATTTGGACTAGAAACTAGGTCAAAAATACTTGGAAAGATTTTGTGTTTTTGCTTTGCGTGTTTGTCTGGCTGTACCATTTTTGTTCAGGATAAATGTTTTTTCAATACTTCATGACATTTGTCATGTTTTTCTCTATTATTTTGATTTTAGAATAACATACCGAAACAATGTTAGTTTTATTTTCAAGATTTAATTGTATTTCTAACCTTAAAATAAGACAAAAGTATCTGTGCATATTAAAAATAACGCTCTACATTTTCGTCACACTGGCTGTTAGTCATTTAAGTTTTCTGAAATCATTGTATAATATCCTGAAATAACAGAAAGATGAGGTAGGAGGGTCTAGTCAAAGCCCAGGCCCAGTTTGAAAAGGATTTTCGTTCCAGACTGGAGTCTCTCCTGGCCGTTTGTGTGACAGTTGATTCCTGTGAGTTTGGAAGCAGAAGCAGAGGAACAGGTGAAGCCCAGAAAACTTCCGCCCGGTTTCTCTCTGCTTCATTTTTGTGCATGAATGTGTCACGTCCGAATGTGTGTTGCATCTATTTATGAAGATCTGCCCTCCGTATCTGACCTCCTCCCTTCCCCCCTCCGGCCCCTGGAGGGGGGAAGGAGGGGGATGTTGTTGTGTTCAACTTGCTCCTTCGGCTCTTCGCAGTTCAGAGATGCCGTCTCATGTTTTCGACCTCTTCGCCCTGCAAGTCGCAGCGCTTTGCTCTCTGCTTCACTGCTTTATGCACAAACCCATTCATTTATCTGTCGTCCTTTAAATAGTGATGAGTTAGAGCGGCTGGAGAATGTATGGGGAGCAAGCTGGTTAGCAAACATTTTGAAGCTAAACACTTAGCTATCTCTGAGAAAATAATTTAGTTGGTTAAAAGGATATTTATCTTCAAAATAAATATTTAGTTTTGAAACTAAATATTTAGTTGGAAAGTGCCACTTATAAGTGGATGGATAACATGATGAATAGGAAAATGAACCCACTAAATAGCCCAAATTATTGATGTAAAGTTTTGACAAGTACCGTCCTACCTGGACCCATCATTGCTTAACTTCACTTATGAGCAAAGTTCACAACCATCACTTTTAAATTACTTCAAAATAACAGGAATTTGTTTGAGGTCTGATTTTATCTGGATTTTAGCGTTAGAAATAAATCTTTAGACCCTGAAGCATCACAGTCAGTCACCACAGCTCCAGGAACTTGAGATATCATCAGTTTCCCATCAGAGCTGGTCAGAAATTTGTCACGAAGCCAACAGACAGTTCTTTGTCAAGATATACCAACTGTATAATGATGCTGAATGGCTCAGTCTGTTATGAATTTAAGATACAAAGAGAAAAACATCCACAAGCTGGGCCAGACAGATTATTTTGTCAGAGTTTAATTTCCTTCCAAAGAGTCACATTTTTCATCTTCGCTCCAGTTTAGCATCTGTCTAATCAAATGTCGCCCACACCTGTAACAAGTTAGTGTGAAAAACAAAAACTCAGATTCACTGGAAAACAGAATCATCATATCTGAGATGTGATGATTCATGGCTGCTCCCTAAAATCTAACCAGGTGTTTCTGTCTCCTTTCTACTGCAAATATCTTAGTGCGCTTGAATTAAGACAAAACTAACTAAAAAGTAATTCATCAACAAACTATAGTAAATAATTCCTTCATATTGATGAAAAGTATTAATTCCATTGGCAGACTATTTCACTTACAACATGGGAAAATTTTCCTGTCATAAGTAAATTTATCTGCCACTGGAAGTAGTATTTTTTCATCAATAATAAGGAATTATTTACTTGAAACAGACCCATATCTTTCTGAAAATATAGTTGCAAGTTAGTTTTGGCTTATTTTAAGTGTACTTAGATATCGGCACTCGAAACGAGACGTAAAAAAAGGGTGAATCAGCTTCCCTGAGTTTTCCTTCCACCCATCCTTTGGAAGTTACAGCGGGGAAAAAACACGTCAATGTTTTCAGCCCCGGATGATGTCAGTGTAAACCGAAGTAATCCAGACATTCAGAGAAATCAACACAAACTACTCCATGGAATCTGAGTAATAACATGAAACGGCACAGGGAACCAGTACCAAGCAGGATTACTGACATATATTCAATACTTTGTAGAATGTTTTTGGTACCGACTGCTTCAGGGCGTCTCATTTATAGAGACTTCATGTATTAATTGGGTCAAATTTTAACCCATTTCTTTCAGCCAAACTGCTTTGAGCAGCAGAGCAGCAGATTCTCTGAGGATGTAAACAGTTACATTTTGGTATTTTCCCAGTTGACCAATGAATTGTCCAAATGTTATTTAGCTTCAAGCTCAATATTAAGTTAGCAAGCTAAATGATCTAAATATTTGGTTAGCACATATTCAAATTAAATATTTAGATTATTTAACTTGCTAACGAAATATTTAGCTTCCTAAATATATAGTTTGAAGCAAAACACTGTAAAATATTTAGCTTACTTAATATTTAGTTTGAAGCTACGAATTGTGTTTGTAAATTAAATATCATCTCATTTAGCTTGCTAACTTAATATCTAGCTTGCTAATTAAATATTTATATTAAAAATTTAATATTTAATATTAAATATTTAGTGTAAAACTAAATATTTAATTTATTTATAAATCAATGATTAACATGGTGAAAATATGAATTTGAAAATAAGCCCAAACTTATATTACTTATTACAGATAAAAAAACAAAATTGTTTCTGTTGATGTTTAAGTAACTTTACAAACGACACCACAAAAATATGGTTTTTGTGTTTAAAAATGTTTGATTTTATATCTATGCCTTATTGTGATTCCTAGCATATTTTAATTACACATTCCTGTAGTTATTGTGCAATTTAAGTCATGTATTCATAACTCTGAGTGCTCCTACTTTTATTTCTATGTTTGTCCTTCAAATTTTTAAACTCTAAAGAGTCCTTCAACCCGTCTTGTATATAAAAACCCAAACTCCCCTAAAACATAAGTCTAAGAATAGAAATAAAAGAAAAAAGGTGAAAAAGTAACTAATTGATCAGAACTGACTGGTTTATTTGGTTAACCTCTGAGCAGGTTGAACAATTACAACAAACAGAGGAGATCTGTGTTTAATCTGTGCATTTTTTGTACTAAAACTCATTTACTGCTTGAATTTCTCATTGTTCTTTCTAAAGAATCAGATTTTAATAAATCAATAAATAAAGTGTTCAGTTGAATCACAAAGTGACTGAACTGTAAACAACAGATTTCTGAATGTGGAGCTACATTCCTATCACAACGTTTCACTCAACTGATCTGTTATTTCCTTCATGGGTTTTTGAAACTTTGCTTCCCTGGTCGTCTTTTCACCCACTTGTCCTTCGGCGGATGCTGATCGCAGCACACTTTTTCATCACGCTGATGTCTGCTGATGAGGTCGGCTCTGCTGCATCGCCCTCATCAGTTGGAACAGGAAGCAAACAGCAGCAGCAAAATGCTCAGCAAAACTTGATTTTTATATCAGTCAGTCACAGACGGGAGTTTATTTTTAAATAAAGTGGCTAAATAAATGTCACTGGTTGTGTTTCTGTGTTCAGGAAGTTATAATCCAGCCTGTGGCTGTTTAATGGATGCCACTGCATACCGATGCATGTTCTGTGATTTATGGCGTGTGGTTATAGCGTGTCCGCACGCTGTTTGAAGGAATCGCAGGGACAACGCTGTGCGCTGCAGCAGTAAAAGTCTCCACTGCCGATCAAACACGGAGTGAAAGTTCAGTCCAGGATTTGATCCAACATGAACAAAAACAGAACATATTAGTATTTATTCGACTTTATTACAACGAGCTGCTTTGTGTTGGTTTGTCTTGTCAAATCCAAATAAGATGCACTAACGTTTGAGAACAGAAGTTCATATTATTCTAAAATTATAGTTCTGCACTACTTTGTGTTGGTCTTGTATATAAAATCCCAATAAAATATGTTGAAGTTTGTGGTATAAAGGTGCTCTATTATGTTTCAACAGGCTAGGATATGTCTATAGTCAGTATAAAACATATTCATTACATGTTCAAATCATTCTTAATAATGAGGTTTTCTGCTCAGTTATGAATAATCTGAGCTGCTTTAGGGCCTCTGTTTCTTTAAATCCTATTAAGCTGCTGGCCGTTTACACTCGCATGTGAAAATGGCCGCACAGATGCACAATTATCCAACTGTACATCTTTGAAAAGCAGAAGTGAAGCCTCCTGCACAGCCAACAAGATTGCAGCAAGTGGTTTCTGGATGGTGAATCAACAACAAAACACTTGTCTTTTCCAGCAGCCATTGTACAGTGCATACAGCAGGAAAACCAGCTGACCAAATGTGCTAATAGGATGGAGTTGCTAGGAGAAGGGGAGTGCCTGCTGATTTGTGACGTTACATTCAGAAGATTTTTGAAATGGTAAAACAACATTAACCTATTGTCAACAAAAAGCTGGTAGGTTATTTTTAAGCACTTGGGTTGTTTTTGGAAGCAGTGGAAACCAAAATTATGTACAAAAAGTACAATAAATTTACAAAATCTGAATTTGGTGTAGTAGGTCACCTTTAAACATGAGAAAAGATCCACATGAACATGGCTTAGAGATTCACTGATTGCCCAATTTTGCCCAACGGTTTGGAGACGACTGGCAGCAGCTGACAGGCAGGATCAGTGTCTGAAGTCAGAGGGCAGCTGCTGAGCAAATGGTCACTTGGTCATGAATGACAGCTATTCACCACCCCCTTTATGCATCACATGAGTTTTACCTCCTACTCAGCACAGCGCAGGACACAATATCACTCTGTGTCCTCTGATTACAGTGGAGCCTGGTAGGAAGGGAGGAGAAACAGATGATCTGCTTCTTTGACCTTGAGGTCCGATGGAAACAGGAGACGGGTGAGTGTGAGCCGGAGCTACCTGACCCGACGGCCGCAGTGTCACTGCGCATCTGAAGCAGCTGGTTTAGGCTAGCTCTGCGTCAGGCAGACACTGTGTTCTGCTCCCACAAAGAGAGAAACATCCGAGCGTCCCTGAAACTGCTGTGTTTCCTGCAGCCGGTGTGACACAGCGAAACTAGAAAATAACCCAATTACAGAGCAAGGGTAACCTGGATAACTGGACGCAGCTGGGAAGGAGTTTAAAACCCGGCAAAGATCACTGACATGGTAACTTACCAACGAATGTTCTCAATTTGATTAAGAAAAGCTAATTTTCAGAGCTTTCTAGTGAGTTTTCTAACCAAATGACAGGAACAGCTTTAAATGAAAAACATCTTAATATATCTAATCCTTCTGTGTTCTCAGAGCTGCTTTTTGACGCAAATAAGACACGATTACATGTGGAGTTCCTCAAAGCTGTATTCTCGGGCCACTTTCATTCAGAATCAGACAATCAGACAGAATCAGTCCTAAAACATCTTTTACACTGATGACACAAAACTTTATATTTTAGTATTAAAACATAACCACACTCCCTTAGAGTCAGTCTGTCCATAATACGCATCAGAAGACGGATTAGAGTTTCTTCAAACTTAGAAGAAAATCTAGAAGAAACTCTACAGGGACAAACAGGAACCCAAGAAATCATGTTAAAAACAATCCTTTAAACAATAAAGGAATTTGGCACCAGTTCATAAAACCAGAACATAAAAATAATCAAGTAAAAAAAAAGAAAAATTAATCAGGTAATGAAAATATAGGTATGTGTACTTGGAATAAGCTACACGTTTGCTGATCCGTAAATAGTTTTTAGACCAAAGTCTTTGGTTTTGGTCCCATAAATAGAAGAACTTAACTTGAGTCTAGAAACTAACATAAATGTTGTTATGAACTCCTAAAGACTCCTAAATTTAACATTCAAGTACAACAAATTAAACATATAAATCACAATAAGGATGCCTGAGTCCTGACCAACATGCTAAATCTCTAACATGCTAAATGAGAGCTCACCAGAACCAGAACCAGAACCAGAATCAAACAAGGAGAATCTGCAGTGGTAGCACACTTCCGCTGATACACAGCGGAGCAAATTTTGTTTTTAGCGCCTCAGCTAACTTTCAAAAAGTTTATCGCACTAAGCCACCCCTTAATTTATACATATAAATTATATTTTACTTGTTTTGTAAACTTTGAGTTGTATAAAGTTTGACATCTATGTTGAAGTTTTTGGTTATGGACTGTTGAGGACTCTTCACATTTCTAGTGCTTTAGCATTAGCGTCTGCTAAACACCAGGTTAGATTATAACATTAGCTAACTAATATTTACAATTACTGCTTTAGGGTTAGCGCTACTAACTTCTTAGCCGGTGGTGCCCAACACTGGGAGATTCTGTGTTTCTCAGTAGTGGAACAAACTCTCAGAAAACCTGAAACATGTAAAAACTGTTAGCTTCTTTAAATCAGGACTGAAAACATTACTCTTAACTGCAGCTTCCTCTTATTATTTGTTGGTTTCTTTCTATTTTACCCACCTAGATGTTGCTTTTAATGTATTTTATTCTCTTCAAAGTGCATATTTTTGCCTCTTTCCAAGCTGCAAACATCCCCAGTGAGTGACAGCAAAAAGGGCTTTAAACAGTGGAAACAGTGCCAGTCGGCTCCTAAGCTACATACTGCAGAAGATGCCTGGATGCTGCAGTGTGTTGCAGCCAACCAGCCAATCCTGCAGCCTTGAACACATCCTGGATGATATGCAAGAGAATTGCATAACAGCAAAAAGCTCCAGTGGTAAACAAGGAGAACCACATCCTCCTCCAGCAACACCACCGCAACAAATGCATCCATCCACCAATAGGCTGTCAAAGAAATGCTCCTTTTTTCTGGCTCTGTAGTTAAAGGAACAGTACCTGTGATGTAAACAACTCCAAGACGTCAGCAGTCAGACCCAGGAGAGCCTGGTTACCAAAGCAAAGCGTCTGATTGAGAAACTCATCCCAAAAATTCCTCTGCTGTGCCTCTCATTGCAACACCTCCCTCACATAAACACACATGCACTCACAGTGAATGGCAATGCGGTGGTCGGCTCCTTCCCCAATCTGTGCCGAGGTCGCAGCGGAGAGAAAGAAATCCTCTCCTGTCATCCGTCAAAGGCTTTCCGTCACGCTGATCCTGTCTTTCTCCCTGAAAGCGAGAGCAGCTGGAGAAACAGAGAGAAAGAGACAGGACTCTGTCAGGGAGCTAGCGCCGCGATCTGCCTCCTTCGGCTCCTCTCCTCCCTCCCCTCATCGCTTCTCTCCAAGGTCAGTGGGTAGAGGCGCCGCTCTGACTCCTCCTTTACCCGCTTACGGGCCGGACACCCAGGCGGTAATTACCATCATGATCCAGATTAACTCCTGGGTGCTCCTGTTGTTGCTGGACAACATGCAGACGGGATTACGTCTCAGGAAGAGGGGCGGAGGTGCCGACCCCCCAGAGAAGGACAAAACTCTGCAGGAAACAGGAGAGTGAAAAACATGCATTCAATACACAGACACATTTAAGCTTTTATTTGTATCATTTCTGTAGTATAATAATGTAATATTGTTTATTTGATAGGGACAGATACAAAAAAATAGATGGAAATAATCTAATGTCTGAATCCACAACTAATTTGCGACACTAGTCCCTTTAACAGTTGATGAAGGATGAAAAAAGAGATATAAAACAATGTACTTACAACTATTACAATGTTTAAATATGAGTCCAATTCTGGTTAATCTTTAGTCAATTCTTAACCTTTGAAATTATCATTTTAATATCAGTTATGGTCTTAAAATCAGATGATAGTCAATTCCAAACTCCTCGTAGAGACGTCAGTCTGTCCAGCAGTTGTCCTGTGAAAAACTATTTTAGTAGGTGACACATTACTGATGCATTTATGCAACAGTTTAAAAAAACAAAAACTAATAAAGCTGTCAAAGGTCATTAGATTATATTTCTACATAAAATGATACAGTGATGACAGCAGATTGGCTTTTTATCCATCATTTTTCACAGCCTGATTGTAATAAGAGGCGACGTGTTTGGTTACAGTTGGAGTTGATGATGATGATTGTGGCTTAGAGTGAATTACCAAAAAAAAAAAAAAATTCTGTTTATAAGAAAACTTCAATGTTTCATGAAACCAATCAAATATGATTTGAATGCAGAAATTTTATAACATCCTCTAAAAAATAGCCACAATAAGCCACAAATGTCATTGTTAAAGAAGCCAGATGTTTGCAGCCTAGCATATGGATGGGAAATTGAGTGGAAGGAAAAAACTGATATTATGACATACACTTGACTGGTCGGCACTTTGCTGACCAAAACCAAGTGGAGGAACTATGAGCTGTTACACTGATGCAATAATTCATGCACAAGGAGCCCAAGAACTGATACAGTACATGCATGTTTGTATTTATAAACTCCTTTAATATTGCTATGATTTAATAAAATCATTTTCAAAAAGAATTAATGTTAATCTAAACTAAATACTTGCAGTATAACTGTGTGTGTAATGAACCATGTCTGAGTTTCTGAAACAGAGATATTCAAAAAACATGACGCCACTAAAAATGCTGCTGGATAATAAAGCAACATTTTCTGCTGCCAAATTTCATAAAATACATAGACGTACGAAAGAACAATAAAGACAAATTTAACTTTGCGTTATTTTTGACAAATTTTCTTCACGTTTCAAACACTTTGCTGCTGACAATCAACACAAACAAACGTCATGTAGGAGGAATTTAGTTAAAAATAAGTGAATATTTTAAGAAGAAACAAAAAGAGCCCACAAGTGGAGAATTAAGAGATGTTGCCTTATGTGACGTCAGCATGTGTGCAGCTTGTTTTAGCAGAATACATTTTTATCAAGAATAAATTTACAGCAGCAAAACAAAACACGTAGAAAACTCATGAATTATAACTTGGCGACAAGCTACATGCAAAGTGAAATTGATTAAAAGTTTGGCTTTAAACATGGAGAAATCTGAACAAGGAATAATTAAGGGTGCTATTGTAGCAGCTTTTGCTTCACCAAATAAAAAGAAAAGCCACAGTTTGTGTCAGAGGTATAAAATGAACGCGTCCAGTGCAGTTTAATGCCGTCTGGCTTGCAGAGAGCCGCCCCCCCGTGGAGTCAGTTTAACGAGATTTGACGGGCCTTTAGCTGCTTGAAGCCCAGTGATGGGATAAAGCAGAAGCGAAGAGGGAAGAAAACTTTCAGCCTGAAACCAGACCCATCTCTTACAACAGATAAGAGTTACGGATTTTCTAAATTTGGGTTTTATTTTGCGGAGAAAAATTAGCTTCTTTCAGGCAACTACAACAAAAATGTGGTTTTCACCGTAAGTATTCGTAGATTTTATACCCAGCCATGTAGTCATTATGTTTTATTACTAATACTGATTCAAACAATTAAATATTAAACTTTAAGGCTGCCGTTTTATGAAAACTAAACCAGTTAAACCAGTTACCTTCAGCAGGCCGCTCTGCTAGCATACAGCCAGAGCAGCAGTCCATTTTCCTGTAATATGCTGCCACCTGTTGGCTGATTGTGGTAACTACAAAACCTACCTTACAGGTGCTTCTCAGCAAAACATCTCCAAAAAGTTGATCTCATTAAAAGTGAAACTCATAATGAACATTGATTAAACGTGGAGGGATAAGTGCTTGATTTTCTTAGTTTTGATGATAGCTAATGACTCGTGAATACCCAAAATTAGCTGCTTTGCATCGTGGTTCTGCTGAAGCGTTCAGGAAGCCCGGGTTTCTTTTATTGCGGCGTTCAGGTTGTCTGGATTTTTGACTCTGGTGTCAACAACCCAGTGATTCTCTGTATGGTTCAAGTTAGGTCAGCTTGCTGGTGTTACCATGGTGATGAAAACAGATATCGGTACATTTAACAGTGTGGGTCAGCACTATGGTACTGCTGGAAAATAAAACCAGGATCTTCATAAAGTTTGTCAGCAGACAGAAACATGAAGAGCTCTAAAATTTCCTGGTTGGCATCTGCTCTAACTTTAGACTTGATAAAACCCAGTGGACCAGAACCAGCAGATTCCTCCAGAATCTGGATTTCAAAATTAAATCCAAACTTGACTTTAATCTGAAAAAAGGGACTTTGAACTGGTACCAGTCTAGACCTGCTGCCACCTCTGGTTCAGAAGTGGCTTAACACAGAGTCAGTTATCCATCTTTACTTGATTATTCAACTTTTTTCTAGCACTTTTTCCTTCCACTTAACTTTCTAACGACATTCTTAGAGACATAAGTTCAGAAATAATGAACTTATGTGGCTTATCTTCCTTTGTGAAATGCAGTAAACAGTCTTTCCTATGACCATGTAGTAAAGCATGAAATATCCTTTTAATGATGTAAACAAAATCTTATTGTTTCAATTTGGAGTTTTCTTCAGCTGTAAGCCATAATCATCTAAAATAACAAAAAGCATGGATTTTTTTCCAATGTGCAATGAATCTAAAATAATGAATTGAAGGATTAACTCATGTGATGTAATTCTGAATTTGCAAATATGCTCCACTGACATTATTTTTTTTTAATGTTTAGAATAAAAAAAAAATAAAAAAATAACAGAACCAAGGAAATTCAACCAGTGAACATGCAACAAGAATCAGATGTAAAGTTGGGCCAGCCAGCAGATCACAAACAACAAAAAACAGAGAAAAATCAAATAATGAAAATGTAGGAAATGTAGTTACAGTACCACACCAGAAGGTGGCGACAGAGTTTGTTAAGCATGGAGCTGCAACCAGACGCTACAACACCACAATGACCGCCGAAATGTTCCTGCCTTTCAAGCACTTTCCAACAAAACGCTTCCACATAATTTATTCTACATCCGTTTTTTTTCTGGAAACAGTTTTTTACAGGCGCAGTGTTGATATGTTGACTGAGACGTTCTGCTCTGTTCTGTTTAACCAGCTTTAAAAAGATCAGAGGTTCAAATCCACAAGCCTGAAACACAAACATACAATCAACTCCTGCTTCAAAATCCACATTCCCATCTTTTATTTCACTTCAATAAATTACCTTAGCCCCCTGGATAGGACATGTCAGGGCGTTGCTTGTGAAAAATGCAGTCTTGTAAGATCTTATAAGAAACTAAAAAAAACCAATAAAGTAAACATAATCACATGAGGCAATTTATAAAGCACAAAAAATGACCAAAAAAAAGTACAGTACAGTACAAAAAGGCAGAGCAAACCTTAAATACTGTGAGAATAAAAGCTGATGGTCCAATATATAGTTAACACAGAAAAGTTGCCTGTCCTAGTTTACAGCTCTTGACTTTTAAACTCGCGCTTTTTGAAACACCAGAGCTGCAGTGAGTAGTCTGCAAACAGTGCATCAAGTTACAGCCAAATACTTAATACATACAGTAATATATATGTCAAGTATACATAAAACCATCTCAGAAAACTGCTTGAAGGTTCCTTCCAAGGCCGTTAAAGTAGCCGCAACAGCGTCTTCACAGGTCAGAAATAAACAGCATGGAACTTCAACAGGAAAAAACGTGATCAAAACGAACAGAAATGGTTTTTACTGCAACAATCGAGGAAGAAATGTTCAGTATTATCATGTATGGAAGCCACACTGACAGGCTTGCTTGATGTCTACATCACAGTGTCAAGGCAGGCGAGGCTCAATCATGGCAGAAATACAAAAACGAGCTGCTGATGGTCGGAGTCGCAGAGTTTACATCCATTCATTATGGACATAAATATTATTAACTGGGTTCTAACCGCATATTTGGAACTTTCTATTTCCTTTAAGGACTGGTGGACCGTTCATCCTGTTGTGTTTTAAAAACAACAATAATCAGGAGCAAAATTATGCACACAGGCTGAAAAATGTGACTGACTTACATGGTTCAGTTCTCAGATTATAATGTCATCTGATGAGTGGAAAAAAAGCCACAAAAACTTCTTGACATCATCTAAGGCTCTCACTGCCTCAGTTAAGGTCAGAGGTCATGATTCCACACTGCTCTGCATTTGACGCCCAGATGTACCTGCCAGAAATCTTCTGGAGAACATTTTATGACCGAGTTCTTTGGTTTTGGAGAGAAGAAGAATGTTTATACAGGTTCTTAAGCCTAAAGAAGTGTAACCACTGTTGAGCAAAGTGGTGGTAGCATCATGCTGAGGATCTGTTTGCTGCCAGTGGTGCAAAGTGGATTGAATAAAGAAGAAGGAAGACCAAAATCTGGGTATAGTGCTGTACTCAGACCTGAACATTCAGAGTCATATAAAGACAGTTACAAAGTCAGACTTCTATCACCTGAAGAACATTTTCAGGATTACAGAACTAAAAATCTACAGAAACTCATCCATGAGTTTATCTTTACTACAACAGGTCTGCCTAAAAAAATAAATCAGACAGATCAGAGAACAGACTTTAAATACTCCTGTTGGTTAATAAATCACTGAATGTGGTGGATGTGTGAGCCTGTATGCATAATTCTGACCATGTTGGATTGGAGAAGTGATAGACTTGATGCCACTGATGTTTCCTCATCATTCAAATCAGTTTAACTACATACTTAGTTCTTCACAGTTGTGATGAGTGGACACTATGGAGTACTGAAGCTTTTAACTACCAGAAGCTGGAAATAAAGTATCTCATTTAAATAAGATTTGAAAAACAACTTATGGCAATTTATACCTCAGTAAACCAAAATATCTTCTCTTTGAAGTAAGAATGGTCAGAGCAGTAAAACAGAAACACGTCTTGGGCTTTTTAGATGTCATGAAGAAGAAACAGATGAGAGGGAGAATCAAAGTGGGACCATTTATGAAATCCGTCTGTCAGAGGAGAGCATTTCTTCTTATAAGTCTCCACTTATAACAAGAAGATTTTCTTGTTTTAACGAGAAATAAAACTCATCTCATTATAATGAGGAGGTCTTGCTCTTGATTTATTTCTAGGCTCTGGCAGTTAAACGCCTCCATAAATGGGGTGTTTCCGTTTGTGACTGTAAAATACAAACATGACAGAATACTGAGTCTGACGTAATACAGTGAAGTGATGGTTCTACAGTGGAAACGGCTGGATTTATCCCAGCCTGGTCTATGAGACAGAAACACGTGTCCCGTTTTACAACCCTTCCTCTCGGTTCATCTGTTGGTTTTTTCCTGTAATGAGTCTGAGGGTTAGGTGAACCACCGCTTCCGTTTAGAAGGACAGTTCCTCTGCCGTGGCACTACAGGAGCTTCCATGGGAAGCATCATCAGGCGTCCAGAGCTTCAGCTGTGGTAGCTGGACACGGCCGCCTGCTTCTGGGAGAGACGCAGCAGCTCCTCTCTGATGGCCTTGATCAGCGAGGCGGAGGAGTGGGTGGGGGGCGACGTGTCCAGGGGCGGGGGGGACGACAGGTACCCCGCCGCCGCTGACGTGTCCAGGTGGACGGGGGGCGCCGTGGGACCCCCGCTTCCACTCCTGTGCATCTGGAGGTCACAGAAGGTCAAGAAGTCACAGAAGCACAGAAACTGAAGGCAACTGGCAAATATTTACGCATCAAATAGTTTGCAAAAGAAAACTGTTACGTTTCACTTCCAACAAAACAAATTTGATAAAAAGCCATGTTTTCAGTAAATCTGAATACGAGTAAATATAAGAATATAACCCTTAAGCAGGTATTAAGACAAACTTTTCACTGAGCCCATATTTCTTTATTGATTTGAGGCAAAAACATTTCTAAGTCTACAAAGTAAGTAAAAAAAAAAAAATCACTTACTGCCTCTTTTTCAACTTCCAGCCTGGAGAAGTTGTCAGTGTGGTAGTGGTTCCAGCCCAGGCCGGGAGCCGCCCTGATGCCTGCTGGGTAGCCGTTCATGCGGCTAGACAGGCCCACCTGTGTGAGGTGATGGAGCTGGACGCCTGGAGACACACACACCACAGCAGAGTTAATTCACCCGACACTCGGTCCGCAGCGCTGCCTCGGTCAGTCAGCCGAGCGCTTCACTCAGGACGCTGAGAGCCAAAAGACATTTGTTTTATTTAAATCACGTGGCGATGCAGGAATAAAGTCAGCTCTTGAATAATTTAGCACTGAGACGACGCTCGTCCAGTTGGATAGCTTTATAGGAAGTCTGACTGCATTAATGTTGGATTTATGAAATCGGTAAAATTAGTAAAACAGGAGAAGATCATCCAGATGTTACTCCAGCAGGCTCAACCCAAAATTACTTAAAATTACCTGTTACTGCTCAGTAAAACAGCCACACTAACTGTCGCCCTTGGCAACCATGTGTAAAACGCACAAAAATAAAATCTTAATTTATTGCTGTATAATCTTACACTGAAAAACTCTGTCATTTAATTTGAATCATTTCATCTGGTGCTCTCTTCTCCTCAGGATTCAGATGCTGCGGAGCGAGACGGAAACTAAAGGACCGTTTCTGACTTGGCAAAACATTTTTGGTTTCCAGAGGTCACCAGAGTTTTACTGAAAATGTTCAACATATTAATAATTACCTCTAGCAACATCCTCAGGGCCTCTGGAAGGGAAACAGGCCCACAGATCTTACACCATGCTTAAAAAAAACGCTTCATTTAAAGAGAATGTACAACTAATATTTCCACCAAAGGTGAAGTATTTATGATGGATAATGATAATGAACAATTGTAACTTCTCCTCAAACATATTTTCTCCAGAAACTATCAGTTCTGCTTTGTTTATTTTCTAAAATGTAAATTGAAACTTTAAGAGGTTGAAACTGTAGAACAGCATCAGTAATTCATGACGGCAGGCGTGTAAATGTGTCGTCTTCAGACCCGCCCCCTCCCGTACCTGTGGTGCCCCCCACCGGGCGTGGCCTGGCAGACGAGGGCAGCTCCTGGGCGTAAAGCCCCCTGCTGGAGAACAGGCTGTCCGGCTGGAGAGACTCGCCGAGGCCCACTGCTTCTCCTGGTGGCAGGTAGCTGGAGCCAAGGTTCTGCCTGAAGCACAGAAAATCCTTCAGTCACACCAGTAATCACACATTGACTGCAGCCAAGCTGTGAATTTACTTCACTTGAAAGAAGTTATGAACTGGTAGAAACTAAACAAGGCCCCTTTCACCTGATATACGTGTAAAATCTTTCAAAATTACAAACAGATGTTTGTGTATTGTGATGATCTCTGGTTAGACCTGATCCATTAAACTCATAAATTAAAGATTATGTTTCTTTTATTATTCATAAGGGCCCAGCTCTGCAGAGGCACCAAAGGAAGACATTCAAACTGGTGAAGCAGAGGGGAGATTCCACTGGAACTATCCAACCACACAAAATACAGATTAAATTAAACTTATTGATTTATAGGTGAACTGCTTACCTTGGGGTCAGGCCTTGGATTGCAGGAGAGGAGACACTCAGCTCAGTGAATCTCTGGAGCAGACAAACAAGAAAACACGTTAGCTGAGAGTAAAACATCTCAGGTAGATTTAAACTGCTCGAAAATGCTCTGTGTTACCTATATGGATGTAGAAAATTCAAATAAGCCAATGAAACCAGATCTAAATGTCATTTCCAAAATATTTTGTTGAAGATTTTCTTTGCCACTTTTGGATTCTGTAAGCTGAACCAGAAAGTAACTGTTTTTGACTCGTCGCTCAGTCAGTCTAATCGGTCGCCAGGTGTGAACCCGTTTGTTCATGCAGTTCAGCTGCTGTAAAAGATTTAGGAACGCATCGGAAAAGTCCCGTCTAACCAACCGTCCAGAACAATCAGAAACATAAGAGCAACTCAAAAAGATGCTCACACTTCCTGTTTAGTGTTTATCTCGTTAAAACCAGAAACTATAGTGGATTTTACTGGAGTTTTATGAGAGAGATCAACACAAAGTAAAGCTTGTTGTGAAGCAGAATGGGGATGATCACGATGTGCCTCTCCAAACTCCTCTAGACTTTTGTTGCCTAAAATGTAATAACATCGTGTTCCTTTAGTGAACAACTGAGCATTAATAGCAAAGGATGCATCTGCAGCCAACACTAACGTCAACATGTGAAAAGCTCAGCCTTTCTATTGACATCAATACAGTGTAGAACTAATCTGTTGAATAATTTTTATTTTTTCATTTAGAAATTAGTGACTGGATGGCAAAAGGTGCTTAATAAGTGAGTTTATTACAGAATTTGAACCTGGAGAATCTAAACCCGACACTTGGGGTGTTCTGGGTAAAATATATTTACAGAAAAGTCTTAAATGCAAAATGTATATTATTATTGTGCATTTTTGGGATATTTAGTGCTTTGAGTCTGCTGTTCTTTCAGTAAATGGCATTTTTTGAGTCTGTATATTCCAGTTAGCAATTAATTGATTACCACAGTGGTTGACGATTATTTCAATAATCAACTGAACACAAAGAATAGTTTCATCTCTTGTTCTTTAAATTGATGAATGATTTTTTTTTTGGCATTTTCTATAAATCTATGAACCTACTTCATACTGCCAAATGGGTTCTAATTCATCCACTGTTCTAGTTAGTGAAACTGAACTAAATTAGTAAATGTGGTTAATCACAGTTTATTTAACAACATTATTACTTTTCTACACCAAAGGAAATATGGTTTTACTCTTTTAAAGGAAATCATCTTTTGAAAACAGTTTTTTGATTAAATCAGGCTATTTTTGTGTGATACTTAAATTTATTTGATGTCTAATTCTCAGTTTGAGGGATTTATTAGCAGCTCAGTTTCCAGCAGCCACTTACACATGCCTCGTCTTCTAAATGCCTCCTACTCATGTAACTCTAGTTGGCAATGAAAGCTTTTATCTCATTCTGGCCTCGCTCTTTAAGCCTAAATATGATCCGAAAGCAGGATATCTAACCCATGCATAACTTCTTTGTCTCTCAGCAGTTCCATCCATAAAGTAACATAAAGCACCACCAACATAGATTTTAGCTTACAGCAGTAATTAATGAAGATACTTGTTTTTATACAGCATGATTTCACAGAATGTTTCAGGCAGTTCCTTTACTTTCCCTTCTTTGAGAGGCAAAATGCAGATGAAGCATTTAAAGACTGTAATGCTGCAGGTCTTACAGAGTGAACTTATATGGCTGATAGGGCCGTACGCTCAGCGCTCTCTGGGACCAACAGATGGAGGAATACTTAACTAATTAGTTGGCTAAGAGGAAACAGCTTAAGCTGAAGCTTCATTTTGTGAATGAAAGGACATGAAAGGGAGAGGACATGTCTGCTACGGCTTGGTTTGTTGCACTTTTAAATAAGACCAAAATATAGCATCATTACACAAGCTATGTCGATTCAAAGTCCAGACTCGGATCTGGATCCAGTCCAAACCTTCTTCTAGGGCTTTAGCCGTCTCTCCATCAATGTTTTTTATGTGGATTGAAGAAAAGCCTGATGGAAATGGCAAAATTCAAAATAATGTCCAGAATTTCATTAAAAAGATTTTGCACCTGCTTCAGGTAGTTTTTGGCTTTTCCAGAAAAAGAGTTAATGAGCTTAAGAGGAGATGGAAACAAGTTTCTAATGAGCGCTCCAACCCACTGGTGGGTTTGTGCCAGAGACACAAAACTCTGAAAGTTTCTATGTCCAAACCATCAGCATGTAAGAGAGGACTCTCCATTCTCGTGAGGTTCATGCTAGTTTGCTACCTCTACTTCCTGTTTATTACAACATCTGACTGAATCATGCTTCGTCTAGTCTGGTTGATTCACGTTAATTAAACAAAAAAAGTGTTGTGTTCAAGTTGTGCTAAAATTAGTTAGCTTATCAGTGAAGCTATTCAAACCTAAAATAGCATCTCAATGCTAAACATGTAGCAGCAGCACAGATGCTAACGCTAATGCCAGAGTCCTAATCCATGAATGATCAGGAGTTCATAATAAACAGTGGAAAGCTTAATAGACAGAATATCATTTGCACCAATCTTATGGTTGAAGAACCAGAATACAGATTAAATAGAAGAAATATCTTTGTGGTTCAGCTCGGATTGCATGTTTTGTTGCTGGTTTTCAATTAAAATGGAATTAACTGCAATTATTTAAGCACAAATCCTGCAATTAACAATTAGGTCCCAACACCAGACTTAGGATAAGATTAAATTCATAACAAATATCAATAATCACTAAAAGTTGGTCAAATAATGCACCATGAATAGAAGCATGATTAAACCTTTGATTAACATCTGACTACTTACACCAGGAAAAGGAGGCTGGTAGGAGGGGCCCCAGGCCCTGGGGCCCCGGCCTGGAGGGCTGCAGCCCTGGAGGTTGCTGTTGACCCCAGGCAGAGTGATGCCCGCCGTGCTGCTCTGAGACGTGGGCGACACCAGAGCGAAGGCGTCGTCCAGCAGCGAGTGCATCTGCTGCCGCGCCTCCTCGATGGAGGGCTGCGGCGGCAGGTAGGGGGGCGGGGGCGGGGCGTGGCCCGGAGGGGAGGAAGCTGGGCCGAGGAAGACGTCATCGGTGGGGGAGGGGCTCCTCTGAGGGGAACCGGGGCCTTGGTCCGGGTCCGACTGGAATCAAAACACCAGACTTTAACATGCATGTGTTTGAGCGTCAGTAGAAAGCGTTAGCAGATGTTAGTTATGGTTACTTCTCACCACGTAGGCCACGTTGTTGACCCCAGGGAACTTCCTATAAACAGCGTCGCTGTCTTCAGTGATGAGGTGGTCTTTATCTGCTTCTATCAGGCCTCCATTCAGCTGATCCTTCAACCTCTGCTTTGGAGAGCGCCGCCCACGACCGCTGGGGAGCCAACAGACAAGAGTCGACATGACGTAGAGTCATCCTGCTCCAGCTGGATCAGACAATGGTTTCAGACACAATCACTGATTAAAGACATCAGCTCAAACCTTTTCTTGGAATCCATAAAGACGGCGGGAACAGGATTATCTGGATCCAGAATCTTATCGATTTGAGTCTGTGCCTTCTGGTAGATGCGATCCTGCTCCTTTGCGTCGCCGAGGCTGCCGATCATGTCGTCCATTGCAGGGAAATCATAATGACCTTTCCTCTTGGCGCGCAGACGAATCTTGTTACGATGATGTTCAATCTCTGACTTGTGCCTCAACGCTGCCTGGATCTGAAGTTTACAACCATACAGACTTGTCTAATCAATCATATTGGAATTTTATGTGAAAAAATAAAACAAATGAGCACAAAATGGAAAATGATTCATGGTTTTCAACATTCATTATAAAAATCTGAAAAGTGTGCCAGGCATTTGTAGTTAGGTAGGCATATGACAAGGTATATAGGTAGCTAGGTGAGTAAGTAGGAAGGTAGGTAGGTTAGTTGATTTGTGGGTTAAGTTAGTAGGAAGGTAGACAGGCAGTTAGGAAATTTGGTTGGTTGGTTAGTAAGTAGATAGACGGGTAGCTACAAAGGTTGGTTTTTAGGCAGGTGGATCTTTCTATCCATCAGGATGAATTTCACCTCCTTGTTCATTATGTTGGTATCAGACGGTTTGCCGTTGACGGGTGGGCTGTGCAGTGGTGGGACAGGCATTGGCTGCATGGCGATGAGCTGGACTTTGTTGGGGAGTCTGCGGCTCGCGTCTGTGGCGCGAGACATCCGGTCGACATGTTCAAAGATGGAGGCTGACGACAGCTGCTCACTTGCAGCACCATTCATAGGTGGTGGACCTGCAGAAAGAAAGGAGGGGAAACATGACCCTGCAGAGCACAGGAATGCTAACTGCTATTGCTAATTTACAAATATTGATTTAAATTAGGGAACAGAAGCTTCAAACACAGTTATGAGCTTTCTATTAAAATGCATAATCTATATTTAAAGCATTATTTTCTAAAATAAATGTAGAGGGAATGTTGCCATGAATGATCATGGATCTACAGGGATTTACAAAAGCTAAACTTTCCTCCAGACAACACCGTTAACCTTTTTCTGGTGAGGTCTATTGTATCTGCGCAGTGACTGACAGCTCAGCAGACAGTGATGGATGGTGAGAACGAACAGAGCACAAAACAACTAAAGAAACAAACAGGCAACACACACAGACAGCTGCTGGAGGTCAAGCCTGAGCTCCATAGGGGAAACACAGAAAACCTTACCAATTCTATTCTTGCCTGTAAACCATGATGGAAAAGAGAAAGAGTCTTAATGAGATCAAACAAATCAAGAAAAACGAAGTTAAAGATCGCTTTGATAAAAACCTGAAGTCAGGTGTGACACATAGAAGAAGAAAAGACAGAAAAAAGCCTAATTTGATAAATAGATTTAAAAAATTATTCATTTTTCAGGTTCAATGTTTCTTAATGATCTTAAATAACCTGAAATCTTATGCCTATATGTTACAGAGTTATGCAAGGCAATAATTGATCCTAAAGATAATTGACTGATTGATAAAAGACTTTCTTTGTCTCTAAGGCTTTTAAAAACAAAAGCAGTTGTTCAGAGGAGCAGGAAACACCCAGATTACAGACTGACTGAACCAAAACAAAGACATCGCACATGAGCTTCACACACCTTCTAATTATAAACACAGTGGAGCTTGTTCTTAGCAGTAACAACACAGCGAGCATTCCTGTGTGAATGATTCAGCCTGCAGTGTGTGTGTGTGACGGAGTCTGGCTCCCAAACACACACCCTGCCTGACAAAGCAAGCTTGATTCAATCAACAAGCTGTCAGATAAAGTAAATTCAGCCACTTTGGGTTTCCCCTCCCCATTCCTGCTCTGAACCCTTTTACACCACAAACATAAACATACAACATCTTTCCTGGTTTTTCTGCTGCTCTCTTCAGTTCTTCGTCGTCTCCTCTGCCCTCAGCCTGGCCCTCTTGTCAATCAGTCCCACCAGCTTCAACTGCTCTATCTTCATCTGCTTATCTCAGCTCATTTTCCCGTCCATGCCCCCCCACCAACTTGTTCCTCCTCCATGTTTGGAGAAGCGTTGCCATGGCCACGTGCCACTTAAAACATTGATGGGGGCCTTACGGGTCTGCTTGCTGTCGCTGGGCGTGGCGTGGGCTCTCGGGTTCTCCTCAGTGGGTTCCCGTTCACTGGAGTGGTCACTCACCACTGAGTCACCGTCTGATGGAGAGATCCTGCCCAGAAAACACACACACACACACACACATTTACATGAATAATACAAGCCACATCAATGTGCTTTAGCGCCATGAATTATCAAAAAACCAGGTCTTCCAGGAAGGTATGAGTCGGGACTTCCAACAAGTCAAAATGGAGTAAAACAGGAATACAGTCGTACAACAATAAAGCGAAAATAATCAAAGAATATAGTCACAAAATAGTCGCAATAACACGAGAATAAAGTTGCATAAAAACAAGAAAACGTTCAACAACCCTACAGTGAAAATAGTAAAAGAATAAAGTCCTAATATTCTGAGATTAAAGTTGTAATACCATCAAAATGAAGTCATATGACAATAAAGTTAGTAAGTAATAATGTGAGAATAAACATAATATTACAAATATAGGCTTGTACGACAAACCTCGTAAGAATAAAGTCATAAAATTATGACAATAACGTAGTACCATTAGGAGTACTCTTGCATTAAATACACTACAAAATATAAAATGAGGAATGTTTCGTATTTTGTGAAGTTAAACTTTAGTATTGCTTTTACAAGTACAGAAATATTTACTTTCTTACCACATCAAATCATTATCAGTAGATGGATTTCAAAACGATTGATCGAACGACTACTTAGAAGAAAGAACCACGGACTGGACGATCAAGTCACCTTCGATCTTGATAACCATCAAAGCTCTGCTTTTATTAAAACAACTTTTTCTCAGTATTATTGTGACTTTCTTCTGGTAATACTATAAAAGTTTATTAGGATAATATTAAGACTTTATTGTGATACTAATATGACTTCATTCTTGTAATTTCATTTTAAAAATCTCTTAGTCTTACTAGATCCAAAACTGCGAACTGTATTAATTAACCTGCAGAATGTTTTTCTTAATTTATTTGTTATGGTCCTTGAATAATTAAAACCTGAATGTGCAGCTCAGACAACGTTTGAGAAAACATTTGTCTGCAGTCGGTTTTGACGCTGAGGCACAGTTTTCCTGCAGTAGCACTGACCTTTCTCGCCTCCGGCCGCTGCGGGACGCCCTGGTGGAGGAGGCGGAGGTTTTGGATTTGGGCGTGGGGACCTCGCCATTCTCAGATGGACTGAGGCCATCTTTAATGGACTGAGCGAGAGGAGCAGAGCCAGAGCCTGGCAGGGCGGGCTCCTGGATCACCATGACATCATCTTTACTCTGCTGGCCAAGATGGAGCTTGGCAAAATCAAAGCCTTTCACACTGGGAGCCTGTAGCTGAGGAGAAAAGGAGGATGACATAAACACAGCATGGATGAAGGTGAAAAGAAAAGGTGGAATAATATTATGAGGCCATTATGGCAGAGCTGCTAAGCTGCTGTGAACTGGAATTTACTCACAGGTTAAATGGAGAACAAACAAGTTCCAAGTCAGGATGACACATAAATATTCCAGTAAGACTCGACATTTGCAGCCAAGACAGAAATACAATTTTAGAGCCATAATTAGGTTGACTAACTGAAAGGGTCTGCAGGAGGGAGACAGGCAGACATTAATGAATAAAGAGAGTCTGGCAGTCTGTTAGAAACTGGGGTAAACACAGAACTGAGATGGTGGTGGGTGGGGGTCTAGGGGGTGGGGTTATTTCTGTGTAAAGCCCTCAGGACGTTTCAGCAGCACAGGGGTAAAAGGAGAATAGAAGCTCACTGTGTGCCGACAGACAGAGAAACTCTGAGATGAGATGTGGCTACCAGACTAAACACACTTCTTAGTTCCCAAACATTCAGTTGTGCATCTTAAAAAGAAGCTTGTTGGTATAAAAGGGCTAATCTTGTGTGACACTGCTACTCCCAAGAGAGGATATTTGTGTGAATGTTTCTGTGTGATGCTTATTACGCCACATATAAGCATCAGTAAGAGAAGGATTGCAGCGAAATGTTCTGATCTTTAAAATCCTCACCTGTTGGCCTCTGAGGACAAAAAATATCCTTTGACTAAAACCTGATGAAAGACAATATACTGTTTTTTTTTATTTAATAGAAACTTCAGCCTAAAATATTCATGTACACAAAAACATTTCTAAGAGTATTTGACTGCAATGGGTTAATGATAAGCAGCAACACTTGTTTTGAAACATCAATATTTTTCTGCTGTATCAGATTTAAAAACCTAAAATCTACTGTAAAATATTATGCAATGTAAATGAGTGATTAACTTTAAAATTTTTCAACTGAAAAAATAATTCTGTTGGATCGGAGGGCAAAACGGATCCGACTGAAGACCCAAAACACTCCCACGATTTCCAGCAACAGCTTCTCCAACTTTCCAACGTGAAACACATCCACTTGTTGGGAAAATACAAATTAAAATATTTCCCTTGCTAAAACAGAAGTGTACTTTTTTTGAGTAGTAGGATGTAAAAAAAAAGAAAAAAGAGAAAAAGTAAAACAGAGATGGTGTTTGAGCAGCTTTGAGTTTACTGGTTTCTGATTATGCTGCCGAAAAAGTCTGGTCGCAGCGTGAAAAGTGTGTTTTGGGTCACACAACACACACGATAAAGAAATGTTATAAACAATTGAATTAACATGAATGTAATTTTGCAATAATTAGAGAATTGTTGCTTTCAGTTTCAATTAAAACAAATATGATGACGTTGAAACATTTCTCTAAACACAGAGGTTGTCACAAACGTCTCGTGCCTCACCTACAACAGACCACATCTGTTACTGCACAACACACAACCTACACACTAACAACAAATCACTAACAACACGCCACAGTCCACACATGTCCAGCGCTACAGGTCTGCTGTCAACTAGTTACTAGATGAGAGGATCCAGGACCCAAACAGCCACTGGCCTCCATGTACCTTCTCCTTGGCTCTCCTCCCTTTAGACTCAACTTTCCTCTCTTCTGTTTTTACTCCTGATGGTTTAGTCGGCACAGCTCTGATCTTTTCTAGCTTTTGCTCTTCAGATGTCATTTTTTTAATTTTGAACTTCTTATTTTCATCCTCTTCCTCCTCATCTTCTTCTTCGTCATAATTATATTCTTCTTCTTCTTCTTCCTCTTCTTCTTCTTCTTCCTCTTCATCACTGCTCATATTTTGTCTAGCCTTGGGAAGAGCTACTGGTTTCTAAACAGAAGCAATGAGGGACAGAATGAATGGTTCTATGTTGAATATTTTCCTCCAGCATGTAATAATTTAAACCTCCAAAGCCTGAACAACAACCAGATTCTGTCCAATAAAAGACATCTATCACCTTTCTAATTCAAAATTAGTAAATACACAAACACATACAGTCACGTGAGTAAATTAGGACACTCTATGGCGGACTGGACATATATTTATGAAAAATTCCAGTGACATGAATAAAAAGTATATTAAAAAATGTATTTTTGCAAAAGCAATTTCTGTCAGGTCATAAATTAGGACAACCCATGTTGGCTCTGTCCTAAAATGACTGTATCACAGCAGGTGTGGTCGATTAAAATATCATTACTCAGCATTTTGAAGGAGGTTTGCCCCGTTAAAAACCAGAAACATCGAGCTTGGTGCTCCTCACTCTTAAACCGACAGTGGTGAGATTCCCATGTTGGCTTATGAGAGTAGTTAGGGTTTTAAAGAGTTTCTAAAGAACATAAAATGAATTGCTTTATGGTATAGAAATAGTCTAAAAGAAGTGGAGGACATTTGAAACGTTAGCTAAACTGTAGAGGTTTACTCTAACGGCAGACCACAAGATGCTACAACAATCCCCAAAAACCCTAAGATGTAAAAGTTAAAGCTTGTACTATCAAAAAGAAACTAAACTAGTTTAACTTTAATGGAAGGCGTGCATTGCCTTCCATTAAGGCATTGCATTTCCTCTGAAGAAAACATGGCGGTCCAAACACAAAATGTTCCTAACTTTTCCTCAACTAGAAAACAAAATTATCTTGATATCTTTTGCTTAATGAGAAAAAAAGTTGGATTTTTGTTGTTAAAGTGACATAAAATCACTTTGTTTTCTTACTGATAACATCGATATGAAAGCATTTCTTAAAGAACTAAATATTCAGTGGGTGTCCTAATTTTTTAACATGACCGAATTCAACAACAGGAACCACAATCACACACAAACTGTCTGACTACATAATCTACAAACCACCAGACACTACTCTGTACCTTCCCCCTTTTAACTTCCAGCTCCTCCTCTTCTTCTTCTTCCTCCTCCTCCTCTTCCTCATACTCCCCCTCTTCATCCTCACTAAACTCAATATCCCTTTTAGTCGGAGGGCGTGGCCGGTGAGCGGAAGCTCCTGATTCACTGAACGAGGTGGTGGACTGAGAGAAGAGCAGTGAGGATGAGCGACAGACGGTGAGTAGAAAAGACGAGGCTGTGCTCTAACCGGTCAGCGCATCTGCTCAGACTTTTCACAATAAAAGCACAGTTTAAATAAAAAAAAACCCAGCAAGCTGCAGCTGCAGACATTCAGTCAGAGTTGGAATAAAGAAGCTGTGTAGTTCCCCGAGGAAAAATTTCACATCAGTAAAATAAAAAAAATAAAAACAAAGGAGCTTTTGACCAAAATTATGCTATAAACTAGGCAGGAGAACAACATTTAGTATTTTTTTTCTGGTTATTTTTGATATTATGACATTGAATATAAGGGACTGGAAGCAATAAAAAAAAAAAACTTTTAAATGTGATATAATTTTACACAACCTTGTTGAAGAACAAGGAGAAAACTGATCTAAATTGTTACAGATGAAAATAAGAAAACAGGGAAATTAATTTGAAAATAAATAAATACCAGCAGACGTAATTAGCTTTTTACAGTAACATGAGGAGACGTAATAATTCTCTGTAATAAAATTATTAAAGCACTGCTCCTGCAGCACATTCATTACAAAGACAGATAGACCTAATTAATCAGCAGATCCTTTAAGTGGCCATTAGCCACGTTTCTTTCTGGCTTTATCTTTCTTCAGACACTGCATAACTTGCTGTGGCTCAAATTAAAGGTTTACTCTGAATCAAATCATTTGCAAGGTAAAAAAATAAAGCATGGTTAATAATTAAAAGCTTTTCCCCATTAGTAATGTAATTTATTCTGTTCAATCCAAACGAAACACAAATAAACATGTTAGAAAAAAAAGAAGCAACGGAAAAGCAGCAAGAACTTGGCTGCATTAGTGAGAACACCATTAAAATAATATTATTGATCCAGTTTCAGCATTACTAGTAGAATATCCATCAACCAGACTGGGTCAGGTTTACAGGATGGATGGACGGATGAATGGATGTTGGACGCATTCATATAATATCCACACATCCAACATCTGGATGGATGTTGGATGGTTGTCAGGTGGATGTACCTTCTGCCTCTGCTGGATGGTTGTCATGGCGTCCGGCTGGAACTCCAGCTTGTCGGTCCGGCAGAGCTTCCAGTAGAGGATGGAGATGATGATGACGACGACGAGCAGCGGAACCACCACACCAATGACGATCCACATGTTGCTGTTCTCCGAGTCGGAGGGAGAGGACGCCACTTTCTCTACGGCTGGAAGCAAACACCAGCAGAGCGACAGGATGACACATGGCGCTTTAACACCAACCGCGGTAATCTGGCACAGAGAGGATACTCACGCTGAGCCAGAACGCCCTGCACACGGTAGCCCAGGATAATGGCCGCCCTCTGAACATCCAGGCTGTTCAGCAGGTTGGCGGTTTGGACAGCAGGCATCCTCTGACCGTTCTGACCCTCCACAAAATACACCATCTCTGCTGGGTTGTCGGCACCCTCCAACCGGCTCACACTCAAAACCTGACGGAGGAGACATGCGGCGATTTCAGCCTCGACTCAAGAGAAATGTGGACTTATATGAAATGTGGTTTTTGTTCTAATAAAAGTCTGCAAGTGAATTTGCACATTAGCTAAATATTTAGCTCTGAGCTGCATTTAGCTAGCTCAGAGCTAAATATTTAGCTTTCAGCTAAATAGATAGCTTGATAATGTTAACTGAATATGTAGTTTTGTACTAAATATTTACTTATATTCAAGCTGAAAATACATTTTAGAGCTAAATAGCTTGATAACAAAATATTTAATATGGAGCTAAATACTTAGTTTGCTAACTAAATATTTAGCTTTAAACTAAATATTTAGCCATCTCAGACCTAATTATTACTTTTAAGCTAAATTGTTAGCTTGTTAAATGAATATTTAGATTCAAATTTTAAAAATTAGCTTACAACTTAAATATTCAATTTGAAACTATGACATTTGTAAATGAACAAACAACACAGTGAAAATATGATTTTGAAAACTGAACCCTCATTTTGTTCTCTTACGACAGTCTAAATAACTAAAAATTATTGCCGTTAATTTTTGACTGTGTAAGTCTACAAATGGCTCCCTATCGTTTCTTCATCTTCTTCATGTTAATGTTTCCTAAACTGTACTCTCTTCCCTTGAGTTTGGAACCACATCAGACGGGTTTTGACAGACTTTTAGCTGGATTGCAAGAAAATAAATAGCAGCTTAATAATGAAATAGTTATCCTTTCTTTAACTAACTTAGTTTCAGTAATTACCTCATTAAGTGTTTTTTATGTCTTTTCCCTCAAATGTTACCATATTTCTTCTTATCTATAGTTATCTTAAGCTTTAAATATCAGTGTAGACCACAGTGAGCTTCACCACCAGCCCTGCGGTGTAATTAGGACGTTAGAATTTGTTGTGTTATAGATATTTCCATTTTCAAACACAAGCAGCTGGAAAGCAGTGTTTCCAGAAGCAAACGAGCTATTCAGGGACAATGACGCAGCCTGCTCTCTAAATTAAGAATGGAATATCTGATGAAGATCCTAACGAGCAATGTGTCGCAACTGCTGTGGGAAAGAATGATTTTATAATAAAGAAGGCAGTGTCTCAATGTCAGTGAAACACAGCAACTCTGAGGAGTCAAGAATTCATTTGAAGGCAGAGAGTAAAACTGGGCTCAAAAGATTTGGATACAGAATACTTTAGCAGGATGCTATAAACCCTCAAAGGACAGTTTGAGAAAACTGAACAGTGATCTTTATTTTATGTCTGGACAAATATTTTTTAAAAATGGTTTAATACATTTACTGCTGTTCCACAAAGTCCAAGATAATGTAATGCATCATCTCATCTATCGATCATAATGGGCAAGGATCGACTTTGTCCGGCTTTCCAACCATATGGCCAGACAGAGATTTAAAGAGATGCAGTAAAAGCAAATGAGGTAGATAAGCAGTGCCAGACAACAACTGGTGGAGTCATCCAGGACATGTTGCTGTGGAATATCGTCTCTGTTGCTAGGATGCTGAACTGTTAGCATGTCATGAGGCTGTCACATAGCAACAGTCTTCAGTCAGAGGCTTCTTCAGATTTGTTGCAAGACCGTCTGCTACTGGAGATCCTCCCTTCCCACAGCACCACCATCCACAATGACACTTTGATGATTCTTGGATTGTATCAGTAACAATATTTAAATTTCCCTTTGGGATTAAAAAAGTGTTTTTGAACTAAATTAAATTGAAGATAATAGTTTACAATATACAACATCACATTTCTTTTTCTTTTGTTTGGGGGGGCACACTTAAATGTTCAAGGTCACCTTTTTTATATAAAACAATTCAAATACTTTAAGCACATTTTTAAACAATGATTTCATTAAACAATTCTCCAAAACAACTTTGCTGTGCAAAACTTTAGTGCCAGACCTAGATAAATTACGACAAAGTATTAAGCTAAAAAAAATGTTATTATGAGAATAAAGAATAAAATCATTCCCAGAGTGAATCGATAATTCATCCAGGAGGTGACAGGAGAACCCAGAACAACATCTGAAGCTCACTGACTAGGTTAAGTCAGGCTAAGAAAGACTTCTGGAAAAATATTCTTCGGACTCACAAGACAAAAGTCAAACATTTTGGAAGATGTGTGTCCAGTTCCATCTGGTGTAAAACTAACAAAGTATTTCAGAAAAAAATAACATTTAACCTACGGTCAAACTTGGTGGTGGTGGTGTGGTGATCTGGGGCTGCTTCGCTGCTTTAGGACCAGGCCAACTCAACATCATTAAAGCAACTCAGGATAATGTTTGCCAGTCAGTTTGTAACTTAAGTCTGAGCAAATTTGGCTGCTGACCCATGATGGCGTCGTATGACCTTGAACTGGCTGTTCATACAGGAAAATGTGGTTGAATTAAAACTTTTCTTCAACAAAGGTGTCTTGACATTCCTCCATGTTGATGTAAAAGATTTATCGGTGGCAAAGGTGACAACTTTGAAAAATGCATTAAATATTTATCTATACTTGCCATAAACAGAAATTGCCTAGGGGGCAAATACATATCTGATTAGATCGGCCACTGTTTAAATGATCCCCGCTTTATTTCTTTATTTGTGTGTGTGTGTGTGCGTGTGTGTGATTCTCCCGCTCGGCGCCCTCAGGCTCTGCTGCTGTGTGTACAACAGGAAAGCCTAACGCTCAGGTCGAGTCTGGGCAGGCGACCTCATGCAGAGTCAGTTCTAATTCATGCACAGTTATTAGAGTGGAAAGAGGTCAGCATGAATGTGTGTATTATTGCCCTGCCTCCCCCTCTAGTCTCCTCTTTTATCTGCTCAGAAAGCCTCATCAGGTATTTTCATGGGTGACAACACTACGCCTATTCTGTCATGGTAGATCAGGGCATCTGTCTGACACACAGGATGTGAATTAGTGTGCAAGATAACACTAAGAGACGGTCAGCTTTAGCCCTTCTGGACTGTGTGGATGGTCAGACAAATTTTCTGTTTAATTATCAGGTTGAGTTAGGATCATTTCTGAAGCAGAATGTTTTAAATTATTACTCGGACATCCACATTATGAACTCAGATCTTTATAAAGTCAAATGATAATATTTCTCATAACACGTCCGTTTGTGGCATTCACTGATTCTAAGTTTCTTTAATCTTTCATGTCTTTGAATCCCACTGAATTAAAGCCGCTACTTTACCAAAATAGACAACTCTTAATCATCTGAACCGAAGGATCCAGACTGAGAAAGCGACCAAATGAATAATTGATCTGCTGTTAGCAGGTCTGTGGCTCTCCCCAGCCGGCGAGTGAAAAAACGAGGAAAAGCGACAGAAATCTGAACCCCGTTAGGTGGAGGTTGTTAAGTGGCTCGTCTCCTGGGTAAATGGGATGCTGTTGCCATGGAGAAAAAAGCCACATCCTGCCCCCCTTTGGAGATGAGATGAGCAGGTGCAGAGAAGACCCACAAAAGATGAATCTTGATTAGTAAAGCAGTAAGGTTTTCACTGGTTACTGCAACTCACACAATGTGTAGTCCGTCCCAGAACTCAGAGTCTCTAGCGTTTATAAAGATATTAAAAGTAAACAGCGGCATAAATCTAAAATATTTAGGAAGGGTTCTGTTAGCTTAAGCATCCAGTTGCAGAGTTGATGTGTGTATGTGGGTGTGTGCGTGGGTGTACGGGTGTGTGTGTGTGTGTAGGGGTGCACGTGTGCCCATGGTTTGGTTTAGCATGGAATAAATGTGTGTTTCAACTGCAGGATCTGTTTCCAGGAACCAGGGCTGCTTTCTGGGGCAACTATTTACCCCCATTAGTTTCCACTGCATCTACCAGGGTGAAAACAGAGAACCAGACATTTACCCCAGAAAAATCCCCTGGTAGGGAGGTATATGTTTTAATTGACCTTAAACTATTAGGTGGAGGTTTTCTTTACCTTTTGTTTTTTTTGGAAAGAGAGTACCAAGCATTTCTGATTTGTTAATTTTTAATACATTTACTGCAGTTTAGACTCATTGGTGATGATTTCTGTTAACAGTCAGATTGAATAGCTGACATTTCTTTTTCAACTGCCCAGTTAATGTAAACTCTAGGATTTTAAATCATTTCTGTTCTGAGGCACGGATAAACTCAACCACATTAAAGGGGGCATTATGAATTATTCAGGCACATGATATAATTTTAAAGCATAATAAAGTGCCATAAAAAATCTGAGTAACACTCTGGGTATGTTTTTGATGAGAGAATAACATTATAACATGATCCTCTCAAATCTAAAAAAAAAAAATAGTCAATTTCACATAGTTTAAGATTTGAAGTTAGGAAGCAAGCTGCTGCTGCATTAGTGATTTATCCTCAAATGGGACACATTGCACAAGATTTAAATAATAAAACTTGCTAATGTTACAAACTTCCTTTGATTTTTGTATGATTTTAAATCTGTTGCAGAGCATCATAACTGTGAAATAATCCCAAATTGGAGAACACTGTGGTTTAATCTAAGCCAGCAAGTTTTTGTTTTCCCATCATTTTAAGAACAACTAGAAGTCTGCACAATATTAATAAAATTAGTTAGTTACAACTTTTAGAGGACTTTTGTTGTGACTTTATATAAGTTATAAGGTGTAATTGCTGTCAGAAGATTCTTGGTTATAGTTTTGTTGGCGAAACCTATTACATATTCTTTGTCGTTTCTAGATTTTCTGAGTAAGAAGCTACAAATACATAAAGTTACAGCAGATTAAAGCTCGTGTTTTTTCCTCTAACGTTCTGAATGAGTGCAAAGGTGTGCTACCTGTACGCTGCTGTTGCCAACAGTGGTTGCTCTTTTGACACGCCTGACTTGTCCCATCGCTTCCCCGAGCAATAAGGCCACTCTGCGCTCCATGTTGGCTTGAAAGGTCCGTTCGCTCATTTTCTTGTCCAGAACACCCAGGAGAACTATAAACACACCAATCATAAGTCATTTCAATCATGACTGTTTTCAGTTTATTGACTGGAGCAGAACCTGGAATCGTTGTACCTGTTCTAACCCAGGAGGAGCGAAGCAGCTGACTGGTGTTCAGCTCTGGATAATGGAAAGCTGAAGGAAAAAGAAGTAAGCATTAATGACCCAGCAGGGAATAAAAGCAGAATTATTTTTTCCACATGTTAGTACTCACGCTCTGCAATCTGCAGCACAGGGAAACCAATGTAGTAGCTAAACTCTACCATTGTGAGCTTCATTAGTGCGTTGCTGACCTTCGACCCCATAAGATAACCCCGAGAACCACTGACAGTGAAGGTGATGTCAACTGGCTGCCTCACCAGCTGTTGTTCCCCATATCTGTTTGTAGCCGTGGTGATGTTTAAAATCTGAAACAAGCAACAAAATGCAAAGACTGTGAGCGTGAGACATTTTGTCTTTTAGAGAGCAACTCAAAAATTCCCATTATGACATAGTTCGCTTTAGAAAAAGGAAGAAACAGAACTCAGCAGTGTGGATATGGATAGTTACAAATCTGGGCTCCTATATTTGTTTTAAGAGGTTAACAAAAAGTACTAAAGATCAATAGGCTCACAATTAAAACAAAAGAATCCTAAAAATCAGATGTTATTAAACTTCTGTAAACAGAGTGCTGCTGCGTGACGTCTATGTTATTTTTCTGTGTAATCGATTCATTTCATGACTCATTTTAATAGTCATAAACTCTTCACACACAAGTCTAATTGTGGTTGCTTTTGTTTAGTAGCCAAAAAAAAATAATACGATTTCGGCAAAAAATCTGAACTGAGCATCAAGACCTGCTTGAACTCAGCTATTAGGAGCACTGATTAATAAAGAGAGTCAGTCAATACACACAAAAACACAACTGAGAACTGATTCAATTATTTAAAATACCCAGAAGCAGTGAAAAATAATAATTTAAAATAGAATAAGCGTCTTGATAAAATGGCTTTGAATCAGGGTTACTGTGCCTGAAACTTCTGATAGATTAATATTCAATCACACTTAATAATAATAATGTAGAATTGCCCTGCTCAAAGGGGCAGCGTGTTGAAATAGAATTTGAAATTAACTTGATTATTATATTTAACTGAGTCTTAAAATTAATAAACAATAAGAAAAAAGATCATAAAGCTACATTTTCTCCAAAAGGTTTAACAGACAGTTGTGAGTCTTCATAAAGTCCCATCCTAAATGATCACTCACCTGGATGGTGAAGTTGGTTGATTCCTTCGACCGACGCCGTACTTCTGCAAAAGCCATGATCAGACCTTTCTCCACGCTCTCAAAGAAGCTGCAGTATCGTATGTCAACATGACCCGGGACAAACTGCAACACTGCAGCAGAGGAGTCACCGGGAGACTCAGATAAAAAGTCTGCAGCAGCTTCAGAAGAAGATTTAAGGAGATAAAAATGCACCTGTGTGGACTTGGTACTTCCGGTCCGGCGTCGTTTGGTTAGGGGACACATACAGGAAGCGCTGGCCAGACCTTCGCAGAGCGTTTATGACAGATATGGCTGTATACACAACTGGACCCGACACCACCCGGAAGACGAGCTGTGGCGGAGGGCTAACAACCTTTACAGTAAATATAAAAAGAGAATCACTTACAGTGATGAGAAAAGGTATTTACCTCTTTATAGGTTAATATCAGACGAAGGTCAATAATACCGAATATATATAAACACCTTTAACCTTATTTGTCAGATAATTACCAGGATATGAAGGGTAAGTGGGAGTTGGAAGCAAATACAATTATCAAAGATATAAAAGGAAAGAGGTTTGTGGTAAGAGGTCATAAAATTACAAAGGATTTGAGTTGGAAAGGAGATTTTTTACAGCCAACAATAAAAATTATTAAAACTGATTTATGTTGGAGTGACTGCAAACAAACTGGCAACTATTTACATATTTTCTGGGATTGCCCAGTCTTAAAATCTTACTGACAAGGGATCCAAGGAGTAATTCAAACCATATTAAGTTCAAATTGCCACTTGACTCCAAATATTATATCTTGAGGTTGAGCCCATGTGGAGTTGGATAAAAAGAAAGTTCAAATACTCTAAATCTGCTTAATGGTGGCAATGAAAATAATAATGAGCTCTTGGCCCAAAATGCCACCTCCCACACTACTTCAATGGTTTAAAAAATGTCTACATGCTGGAATAAAGTAGACTTGAAAGTAGACTTGTTTATCGACTTGTCATTTACTACTTTGTTTGGCCATAACCATTTGCTGTCTTCACTTGACATATTGATATTTTTAGTTTTATTCAGTTTGTGGAATGTGAACCAATACTGTGGAAAATGTACACCTACAATTTTTAGTTGACTCAAAAACAAAAATGTTTTTGAATGTAGTACTTGCAAAGTCGCTATTTGTTCTTTTTGTAGAGAGATATAACAATGTTACCTGCAGCTCCACTGACTTGTTAAATTCCACTTTCAGAATGTCTCTCACTTGAGATTTGGCAAATCCAACAGTCACCCCAGACGGGAAACCTTGCACAAAGCACAAGTTCGAAGTTGTAGTCTCTCATATATGGATATTTAGTCAAACATTACACATTAATAACAGCTGGGGTGAAAACAGACTTCAAACTTACCAGTCTTTGTTAAATAAGCAGGGTGGTCAGCAGGGTGGTCAACTTTGCAGAGGTACTGCCTTGATGTAGTTGACGTAGCTGTGGTTGTTTTGCTGGTAGTAGTGGTGATGCCAACACTAGTTGAGGTTTCAGCGGTGGCAGAAGATCCGGTTGTTGCCTGATGAGGGGTATTTGTGGTAGCTGGATTTGTGGTTGCCGCAGCAATAATAACTTCACTGCTTGTTGGGTTTGTGACCATTGTGGTTAGGTTATCCGCTCCGTCTTCCGTCACGCTCTGATCACCAAATGCAACCGGAGGAACCAGAGTAACATTGTAAGACATGGATTCATTCGAAACTAGAGTCATATCGTCGGTTTGTTCGGTTGCAAATGAGTCTTGGGACACTAATTCAGTTGCAATGGCAGTGGTGTTTTCAGGGGGTTCAGGAGAGAAGGCTGCAGTTGCAGTTATGACGGGAGTAATGAGTGTAGGACCGTCATTGAATGATTCTGTAACAAACCAATGGACGTCTGTCAGAGAAGAAGACGACGCTAAATCTTCTGGTAGCAGAGATGTTGTACTTGGATGTAAAACTTCTGCTAAAGCAGAGTCACTATCTACGGTGAGCGCATGTGTAAACCAGCCTGTGGTGGAAAATGGACCACCCCATACAGAGGAAGAGGGATCTAAGACGTAGGTTGGGACGATGGAAGGATCAAGAAAAGACTCAGAAGCATTGCTCAGCTGGGGAGTGATCTCTGTGGTAACTACTGTAGTTGATTCATAATGAGCCCCAAACCCTGACAAATCGCTGGAGGACTCACTTTCTGTCAGATTACCATCAGTGGTGACGTCTGTGGAGGGTGGAGCCATTGTAGCATTGATGGAAATCTCAGAAACATTCTGCCTGTACTCTGCTCCAGTTTTTGAAGCATTGCTGTCCTTCGTCAGCTGAGTGGTGTAATACTCTAAGCTGTTCATGTCAGGCAAGAGGACATCTGTTGGTCGAATTGTGAAGGCATCTCCCCAATCGATGTCTGATATATCAGGTGCATCTGTTCCAGCTACATCAGTCGGCTGCAGTAAATTGGAAGTCTTTGTAGAAAGGGAGGATGGATAAATGGATTGATGTGGAGGAACGATGAGGTATGGGGTCATGAGGCTGGAAGAAGATGAAACATAACCAGGGTGCCTGGAGGAAGGTGATATGCCCACTCTGGAAGGAAAGGATGTGTCGTAGATTTCCGTGTCGTCCTCCATATCGTATGGGTCTGAGAGAACCTTAGTAACCAGAGAGTAATCATCAGTATCCGTGTTGAAGAAGGACATTGTTTCCAAGTAGTCTCCAGAACCCCAATCCACATTCATGGTGTTGGTAGGGTAGAAGTCCTCTGAAGGCACCTGGTTAGGGTCAGAAAAAACCAACGAGGATTGGGGGGTGATGAAAGGCACATGGTAGCCAGGAGCCATGATCTCGTCTAAGCTAGGTAGTGTGTTCATGTTCAGTTCAGATTTGTTCTGCACTATGTGGTGGCTTGAAGCAACCTTTTGACTTTCAGATTCAGACAAAGCTAGTTCAGGAGGTTCAAGAGGTGGGTTGGCCACTGAGGTCACAACTGACTGCATTTGTTTTGATGTCCCATTCTGCATCAGGCTTGAAGTTGTTTCTTCATGATCAAGACCTTGATGAAATGTTGATTTTCTCAAAGCAGAAGGATTTAAGGTTGTCAGAGACACATTAGACTCGGGTCTAATGTGTTTCTTCCATCGCTTGGAATATAGAGAAAAATTATATTCCTGTTTGTGAGGATTAGTCCTAATCCCCCTCTTTTCAGTGGAGTTTGTAGCTGATGCCTCAAATCCCTGGGGAAGTCCAGTGGGGCTTAATGGTGGAGTTGTTCGAACACCTGTCTCCTCTACATAGACATTACTTGACACTACAGATTTAGAGTTTTCAGAAACACCGGGCTCTGATTTAAAAAGCTCGCCGTCAGCAGTTCTTGCTTTGGGAACTGGTTCAGGAATGGAGAGCAGGGCACCGAGTGACTCCAGGTTCGTAAAGGCAGTATAATGTGAGTATGGTAAGGCGGACGGTGATGATCTTGTTGTCTTTGGAACCCCTCCAAGAACTTCGACAGGGGAGGTGTTTGAGTCCAACAGAAACTCGTCTGCAGAGGAACACAGATAGTGCTTCAGTCTGGAGGAAAGCAAACCTTTGAATGCTAGAGTATTATCAAAGTATCACAAAAAGTGACACAATAATGCATGTCCTCCATCAAAAATCAGATGAGGCATTTGTTCTTTATTTACATTTACAGCAATTATTTAAAAAAATCTAAAGACGTTAAATTAGAATTACAGAATGAATACTGAATCAACAACAGCTCCCCCCAAAATAGTTAGCTTTTTAAAAACAAAGCTTATGTTCATAAAAAAGAATGAATAACTAAAACAATGAGAAATGAAAGGAAATTTTATATATAATTTACATTATATATAAAACGGACAATAACAGTCAGCATGGTTTAAAGACAACAAAGTAAATCTTCTGGTGTGGCCATTACAAAAACAAGGAAAGGAGAACCAAAAGGTAAATAAATCTTACATATTCTTTCTCTCATAATTTGGCTTTTAGCAAACAGAAATAATGCCGGTGATTCTAACTAACCTGAAATGAGAGAAAGTTGTCTGGTTTAACTTTTAACACTAAATCAAGCATAATTTTCTTTTGGAAGAGCCTCGGTTACACTGCTCTGATATAGACATGTTAAAAATAGCTACATGAGAGGAAATAGATCATAAATAATTCATAGAGATACATTATAGACCTTTTTACAGTACCACGTGAAAGAGCTTATCGTGATTATGTGGTGATGCTGAATTTGTTTGTGCCGGAAATCTTCTAAACAAACATCTTCTAAACAAACTGCAAAACAACATGGCTGCTCATAGTGAACTTTAAAGGCACAATTTTTGGTTTTGCTTGACGTTTTCATTAAAATCTAAACTGCCATCTGCTGCTGCTCTCTGTAATGTGGAAACAGACTGTGAGGATATTTTTAATACTAACAAGAGAAAGCAGATCACCTATTAAAACATCAGAACAATTGATAAAAACTTCTACTGCATCGTTTCATACAATCAGAAAGTGGCTGACTTTTCCCTAAAGAAAACTGCCGGCTTAATTATAACCTACATTGGTACCTTAATCAAGTCAGCCTGCCCCTTTAGCAGAACCCGCCTGGAAGGACTTGGGAAACATCCAGGGTTTCTGTTCAAACGCTTTGCTGCTGTGCCAAGTGTTTGAAAGCAGCACACAGATGGGTATACACACACAAGGTCATATTTCTACCCATATTAGGATTTCGTATTGACTTCTACTCACTTTATTTACTGCAATTATGCCTGTCCCAAACACTTAACTTAACCCTAACCATTAGCAGTTTATTCCTAACCCTAACCTTGAACAAAACTTAATTCACACCATACCTCTAAACCTAACCCTCGACCCCAAAAAACAGGGTTAACTGCTTGACTGCTTTACGACCAGGCTTTAGTCCCCATAATGCCCATCGGTCTTCAGATGGTGAGTAAATGTGCCAGAGACGGTCCTAAATAGAATTGCTAAACCAGTAGAGACACGCACACACACACGCACACACACAGAAAACCTACAGGGCACATAATACAGTGATCAGCCTTCAATGCAATGAAAACCATATAAATGAGAATAGCAACATCTGCTAACCTGCTTTAAAAAGCACAGAAGACAAATGAAGAAAATGCTACTCTGATGCACCATGATTTTTCTACAGGCTCTTAAAGAGGACCTAGTATGCAAAATTTTATTTTTTGCACATTTCTGTACTGCCATTTAGGTTTCTACTGCTTCTAGAAACAGGTCAAGCACAAGAAAAAAAAAAAAAAAAAGACATCAAGACGTTTTCTGGCAAGAAGTTAACATTTTTTGGCATCTGGAAAATCTCCCTATTATGACGTCACAATCGGCAGGCAGCACCCTCACCTAGAAACCCAAGCTTAGCTCCACCACATTCATGATTGGAAGACAAGCATGTTTGGTCAACTGGTTGGCTGCAGGAAACGATAACTGTCTTGTTGTTGTCTTACCTTTCAGAAAACACTGCTACCTCCTTGTTGGTTGTGCAGGAGGTTCTACTTCCCCCTCTGGGTCTGACTCAGGGTCAAAGATGCATCATTTTACCATTGTTTATCTGTTTACCATTGTGCATCTGTCTGCAGCTCTTTTTATGTGAATAAAGTTTAAATAACAAGCTGTTTTATGCAAATAACAGCTTATTTGCATAAAGGTGAGAGAGCACAAAAACAGTTAATTACTTAATGTGTGGTTGAATGGTTGTTGCAGAAACACACATGGTTTCTAACAATGATTGTAACTACTTATGTGGCTGAAAACGGTTTAAAAACCAAACAAAGAGGGTCCGACTCGTGCAGGAGATTGTCGCTGTCTGAGGTCAAGTTGCTGCTCATGACCCCAAAATGTCAGCTCATCTATAAGGCGCCAAAACTGCCACAAAGGATTCTATCAGCAGCAACAAAAATTGGGTGAAAGGACGACAATAATAACCACTTAATTGAGATACATGTGATAACTGGAAGGAAATGGATGATAATTATGACTGAAGTAAGGATGACAACAGTGACACAGGCAATTACAGATTAGACAGAGGATGCACCATTTATTACAACAGCACAGTCTTTGCTCTTTATTATCATTTTATGAGTCTTTTAAAAACTTCAATTTATAGCATACAAAATATAATCAAATAACTGTTTAAATAATACCTAATTACGTCAAATTACAAAGAGAATTGATCCTGTTTTTAATAATTAATGCTAGAATGCTAACCTTGGTCAAAGTTTATTGCAGCAAACAGCAACCAGGCGCCTAGATTAGGGCGGCCATTACTGTGGGTAAAGTATGATGAAGGTCTCACAGACGACACAGCAACACCACCTGTTTCCTGAAACAGGAGAGGGTACCAGTTGGTGGGCTGCTCATTGTCAGGCCAGTCCATGCAACCAAACACCTGTAAGTCCACCAATCATGCCGCTCAGAGAGAAAACTGGACTGACTACTGAAGGACCGATTTCCAAAAATGAACTTGTGCAAAAAACTGCACTTTATTTTGAGGTATATAAATGAGATTCCTTAGCAGCATTAGAAAAACTTTCTAATTTTGGACAGATGTGAATTACCAATGTTTTCCTCACTTTTCTTTTCATTTTCAGTCATCATTAATTCCTGTAAGTGTTCTGAACATCCGGATCCATATCTGCCATGAGCGGCAGTGGCAGTTCCTCCATTCAGCCAAATAGGTGGCATGCAGAGTGTTAATGCATGCCTGAAATGTGACAGGCTACCAGATGTTGCATCCAAGCCCTCCACTGAGTCAAGTTTATTTGCTTAGCGGATTTCAGCAATAAGGCAGTTCAACATGATTCACAAGATAATATTATGAAACAAGCAACAAATCCCACATTTTGTCAAAATCATCAAGAATAATAATCAAATATATTAATCAAATGCAGCTCCAAACAAGTGGCTTTTAGCCTTTATTTAACAGATCTCAGTGTTTCAGCTGTTTTGCAGTTTTCTGGAAGTTTGTTCCAGATTTGTGGTGCATAGAGCTGAATGCTGCTTCTCCATGTTTGGTTCTGGGGACGCAGAGCAGAACCAGAAAACCTGAGGTGTCTGGAAGGTTGATACAACAGCAAATCTTTAATCTTTCGGTGCTAAGCCGTTCAGTGATTTATGAACTAACAACAGTGTTTTAACATCTATTCTCTCTTTGGAAGGACTATAGAACTGGGTGATGTGCTCTGGTTTTAGTCAGAATGCCAGCAGCAGGTTCTGGATCAGCTGCAGCTGGAAGATAGATTTTTTTTTTGTCAGACCTGTGAAGACACTGTTGCAGTAATCGATGGGACTAGAGACAAACACATGGATGAGTTTCTCTAGATATAGTTGGGACATTTGTTCTCTAATCTTGGAAATGTTCTGCAGGTGACAGGAGGTCGACTTTGTAACTGTCTTTATGTAACTCTGAAGATTCAGGTTCAGGTCAGAGGCCATCACTCCACCCAGATTTCAGGCCTGATTTCTAGTTTCTAACTATAATAACTTAAGCTGCATGCTGACTGTAGACTGTTACTCTTTAGGCCCAAAAATAATAACTTCAGTATTCAGATTGTAGTTACACACAGTGATGCTGTGAGAACTATTGGGATTCAATATAAAGTGCATCGCTTCATGTTATGAAATGAGAGCGTTGAGATTTAAATCTATGCATTAGAAATTTCCAAGTAGTTATTAAGTTTCACTTGTGTCTATGGGTGTACTCTGTCTCCTGTGCGTAATCCTATATCAGGTTAAGAGGATATAGAAGTTGGTGGGTGGATATTATGGGGCATTTGTTACATGTGGTTTTATCTCAGAATTTGATAATTTTTCAGATTGATTTTTTAGATAGACTTTTGCTCAACTTCAGTAATTTATGGCAGATAGTTTTACATTGGGTGGATGGATGTAAACTTTGGGGAATGGTATGCATACAAATTGTCAACAAAAATACCTTCCACACTGTATTTTCTCTTTTCTATACTTTTGCATACCTTGAAATAAAATCTAAATGAACTCCTCAGTCAGAGAAGCAGAGTTGTGAAGTTTAACCCTAAATATGTTTTTCTCCTTGTAATACAGAATCCTACAATAACAACGCCCGAAATGCAAGTAGCTTTTTCTGTCACAGGTCCTTTAATTCTTTTGCAGCCAATGACACAGAACACAGTTGCACTGTTTGGTTTTGCTTTGGCTTCTACATCCAGTTCCAGGCTTGAATTGGAGCAGCCAGTCACATTAAAACCATCCTAATAAGATGAGGATTTTTACTGTTAGCAGATGACCTAATTTCTGTTTTAAAGACTCCCACAACAAAACAAAGCATGATGAAGCCTCCTGCAGAAACTGGGTTCATTCAGGGAGGACTGGGCCAAAGTAAAGCCAACATCAATACTATTTTCAACAGCAATTCTCTTACAATAACTTGAAACCTTCAGATACAAGAAAATAATATTCTAAACTAATCTAGATCAGATTAGATTTGAACACGGTTTCCAAGCTGCTGCTGACAGAGAGCATGTGTTTTAGGTGTGAAGAACATTTGGACACCAAGTGGAAAAAAATCTGATGATATCATTTTCTCTGTTTGCCAGACTTTCTATTGCAAAGCAAAGTTGTTTAATGGTTGTGTAATTTATGGGAGGAGAAGGAGACAGGAGGACGTGTTTCTCTAGTAATAACGCTCGCTAACTGCAACCCCACACATGGTTCTGTTTTCAGCCGAGCCCCCTTGCGTGACTGGCTCTTTTCAGCTGGCAGCGGCCGCCAACGCCGAGCCGAGTCCAACAATCAAGATACGGCTGAGCTGCTGACATTCGGTTTATCGGGCAAGCTTTAAGATGGGAAAGATTGCATTGTTTTTATCAGTGGAGCCGAATGAGATCAGGCTCTCTACTAAAACTCAGGCTGCTGAATAACTGAAAACAAGCTGCAGCTTCATCCGAAAGCAACACTTGCATATAAAAAACTATTAATATAGTAGTTATCAAGCACTGAAATAAAAATGGAAGAATTCAACAAATGAAAGGAGGGAAAAAAAAACAAAATTGCGCTTTATTTCATGGTTTGATAAGTCAGGTGAAGTTGCAAACTTTATCTTTGGTTTGATTTTGACAAATATGAACCTGGGAATGGAGACCTGACTGCACGGCACAGACCTCATAAAACATTCATGTGACCCTTGTTTTGCTTTCCTGAGGGGATGCTTTGTAAGATAAGGGAATGGGTGGCGGGTGGGGGTTAAAGAAAGAGGGGAGCAGCAAACGGGGGAGGGGAGGAGAGCGGCACAAGAGCCTGATTGAGAAAAAGGAAGAGGTGAAACAGAGAGGGAGACCACCAAAAACAAACAGAACTACAGGCCACAGCTGACTTTCCTGAACATTTTTCAGTCATTTCCAAAACTTTGGGCTCAGAATCACAAAATAAACCTTATAAAATACATAAAATCTTGATCTAGGTTTTCTTTAGAAAACAAGAAGGCATCCAGAGAGGCGCTCATCACTCAGCACTTTGTCTCAATCCTCCCACAGGCCGCGGTCAGAGTCCAGGCCCTTTGTCTGCCGGGTTCAGTAAAGACCTCCAGGCGGTTGGAAGGAAGCTTTCAGCTCTAAAAGTCTGAGCTGGGTAAAGTGAAGTGCTTACTGGTTGGTTTGTAATACATAAAGGACCAAAACAACATGATTTAGCCTGGAGGAACTCAAAACGAGGTCGCATATGTTTGGACTTGGAACAATAAGGCCTCAAAAAAGTCTGGAAAAGCTGTTAACATTTAGCAGGGCTTCTCAGATCTCTCGTTCAAAGATCCAAAACACATTTCTAAATAAGGTCAAAGGTCAAGAAGCACTTTCATTAAACATGTTTACAACTTAAAAGTCAATCAAATGTTGCTTTTTTGCTTACAGCGGTTTGCTTTTGACCACAAGCTGCTCGGATTCTTCACAGTAAATCATAACGAGAGCTTTGGATTTAAAAACACTTCATAGCAACAGACCGAAGAATTGTAATCAACGATTTAGTTCATCCAAGTGATTAGGGGAACATTTAAAACACTCACTTAAATTTTTCACGATCGCAGAAATTTGCACAAAATCCACAGATCCCCAAATTTCTTTTGCCCTAATTGTGAATTTATTGAAAATTTTCCGCAAAATGGTAAAAATTGTTGTGCTTAAGTGATGCTACCTCCCACCTAGGGCTGGACGATATGAGAAACATCTAATATCTCGATAGTCCTTTGCTTTATCGCGATACACAATATATATATATATATATATATA
>CAEGAE010078479.1:0-37461 GCA_903067095.1 Girardinus metallicus
ATACACTCTGGTCTTGGTCTTGTCTTGGTCTCGGGTTAGGTGGTCTTGACCACAACACTGCATGTAGGATATAACATAAACAGCACTATTCAGAGATGTAATGAGTTTATAGCAGTTGTTCCACCATGTCTGTAGTTCTGACATTCCCCCATCACTGTAGTTCTAAAGAGCAGCTCAGAGGGGCAGACTAAATTCTATATGTATTTTGAGCCTAACTGACACCGTTTTGTGTCAGTTAGACTTTTGTTTTGAGTTGAATTTGGCTCGTTTTATGTTAATTATGTTGCCACAGTTACTCGAAATGCCAACAGAAGTTTTAGCTCCCCTCACTGAATCGAGCCGTACGTTTTGATATATATATTGTGAGGGGGCACGCAGCGGTACGGGCCGCATTAATGGTAGTAAGAAGCGGCAGTTATCTAGAGGTGTAGAACAATAGGGGCCTGCCATGTATTGCAATGGCAGGCCCCAATTACCACATTGCCTGAAATCCATTTTGCACAAAATGGTTAAATTTTTCACTAACAGAACTTTAGAATTTGAATTTTACTTTACATGTGATGTGAATACATCAAAGTGTTGCATTTGACAATACTGAGTGAGTGGATACACCAAGTCCAGAATCATTGAGTCACATACCTGAACAACCAGGATAACCATTGCTACTTTGGCCTCTGAGTGGGAACATGCATATGAGGGCACTTATTCTACTTTGACATGGTAGAGCTAGAAGTGGATGAAAACACAGAAGTGTCAATCCTGCTTTGTTAAGGCTGATAGTTTCTATTTTATGGTATAGAAGATATTGCCTAAATACAACACCTTACCAAGTAATGCTGGTGACATTTTCCATCCATTTATGACTGTGGTCGTCTAGACGGTAATGATCATAGTAGCGTAAGCGCTTTGAAGATTTGGTCACATTAAAGGAGGGTGTTATGTAAAGTAAATTTTTGTAGCTTTGTATAATCATATAATGTTATAACATTGTAACATTATAACATTATATAATATGCTTTTCCGTCATCAAAGCCATACCTCCTTCAAACTAGCAGCAGCAGTAATTACCAAACACCTGGTTGAACTGCACATCTGATTTTATCAAACTACTTCTCAGTCCAACACTCCTAAACAGCATCAGGGAGTAGCGTTTTTGTGACAACATGCTGAAGGTGGAGAGTCGGAAAGAGCAAGAGCTTCTTAAAGAGACAGGCCCAATTTCAAGGTGTCAAACTGTGAAGTCAAATTTCTTTTAAGGTATTTTTGACATATAGAGCATTTTTATCGCAACTGAAGGTAAAGTAGTTACATGATAGTTTTATAAAATCACACTATGTGCCTGGAAAATACATAATACTGCCCCTATAAGAAAATATGACTGTTGCACAAGTCAAACACAATAATACAAGCTCTATTTGTGTGAGTTAGTGCGTGAGTTTGTGTTTTTCAAAGAGATACAAACACTCTTTGCTAATCCAGTTCCAGAAATGGGGTTCAGGAGCCATAAATTATGGAGTTGATTAAAACAAACATCTGTGCTGCTTGTTTTATTCAAGACGAAACTGTGAAACTGTGAAACTGTGTCAGTGTGGGCATCAGGAAATCTCAAACAGACACGGCGCATTTCAACAACAGTGTGATTATAACGATAACTGGTACATTTCGTGTCTTTGCTTCCTGCAGTCGTTCTCACTGTTACAGCTCTGTCAGAAGTGTGTGCTAAGCTACAGCCAAGAACTCATTACTGACAGGTCTTCATGGAAAATCACAGCCAAAGAAAGACATGTCCATGAATTCAATTGTATGAATACGTTTTACACTTTGTCAATATCGCAATAAAGTGAAAATAATTTTGTCGAATAAGGAACCAGATGTAGTTTTGTAACCGAGAATGGTAAATAATTCTGCCAACATTTCCGTCGTCTTTGTCCAATTTCTGCTCAACTTGTCCTTTTGGTCATGCTCTCCCACCTTCCCTCCAAACTCATCATCTTTTCATTGCATCCCTCTTTCTTCTCTTTTATCATCCCCCTGACACCTGCTCTGAGGGGACCAAATGCAGCCATCCGTCTGTCTGTCAGACAGAAAGGTCATTAAGCATTGAAGGGGACGGGACAGAAGGTGAGGAAAGGATTCTTTTTCTGATGTTCAAGGGACTCGACTTTAAAATAGTCATTTCTTCCACTGCTATAAACAAAAAAAAAATTCTATGTTTTTTTTTTAAATTTAATCAAAATTAAAGTTCAAGCCACATTTAAAGGTTAAAGTCTTGCACATAATTAATTTTGGGGTGTATTTGGTTTGCGTTGTTCTTTTCTTCACTAATTAAATGTCTTTGAGGTGATAGAAATGTCAAAAACATAACGAGACTGTAATATATTTTTGGTTAAAGAAAATTAGTTAATGTTGCTTTTACTTTTCACTTACTTTTTAATAGATTATAACTGTTTTCCTCCCCAGTTTTGCACAAGGACATAGATGTTAGTTTTTGATCCTGAGGTTTCTCTTAATTCCAGGATCTAAAAACACCTCTAATTAACAGTTTCTTTTTTTCCCCCACTTGCTGAAGGTCTTTGAAATGCTGGGAGTGTGCAAAACATAATTAACCTGTAATCAAATGATAAAAAGGAAGAGAGAACAGGGTTATTATTAAAATATCAGTTAATAGTTGTAATTTGTGTTTTCCCCCCACATTTCCGGCACCGTTTTTTTTTCTGTTTTTTTTTTTTTTTTTTTGCCATTTACAAAACAAAAAGCAAAAGCAACTGCAGCAGCAGAGCTTCAAGAGAATAGTTTGGATCAAAGCATATTGATGAGTTAAAAGGGCCTAGTCAAAGTACAGATCTAAATCCAGTTCAGAGTCAGTTGCAACACATTAAAAATTTATGTTCACAGATGCTCTACACCAACTTAGCTTGAGCTTTTCTGACTGAAATGCTGAAATGTGACTGCAGCAAAAGGCGATTTTAAAACATATTGATTACAAACGTACTCTAGGTTTTTCAGATTTAGCGCCTAAAAATATTATCACCATTTATCTTAGAAAAAATCTGTTTGTGTTGATAAAATTTCTTGCAGCAGCTGTCTGCGATGTGGCAAATATCAATATCACAATAAGATGAAAATAATTTTGTCGTATAAGGAACCAGATGTATTTTTGTAACCGAGAATGGTAAATAATTCTGCCAACATTTCCATCGTCTTTGTCCAATTTCTGCTCCTCAACTTGTCCTTTCGGTCATGCTCTCCCATGAACAAAAGGTAAAAAAATAAAGTGAAAAAAAAAAGATTAAGTATGAAAATCTCTGCAAGACACTTTTTAGTAATTTAAGATTGACTATAAACTAGTTTAAGTAAACGTAGCTTTCAATCCTCCAACTTTATTAAACAATAAGCCTTTTACAGAAAATGAACGTCTTTTCTTTCCAGAATAAGCATAATCACGAGAAAATGTGCAATGAAAACAATCATCTCTATGTCAACAATCTCTGATATGAGACAATACACTCGCATCATGTAAACAATTGAGGGTAGTGATAAAGTAGTAACGCTGCAGCCTGTCTGCTGTCTCTGGCTGCTGTTCTTTTCCCGGTAATTCTACACTAATTAGAAATTATTATCTCATGTTCAGTTTCCGTTGAGGTAGAGTTACACCTTGTAACTTCCATCTCTTCTTTCAGTCAGTTTGGATTTGAGCGAAAACAAAGATAAAAATAAAACTGAAAAGAATGATGCAGCATAAACAGAAAGCGATGCAACCCAATTGCAAGAACACTACAAACAGATGGAAAGTGACTTTAGATAGACACACACACAAAAATCTTTAAAACAGAACCACTTTAAGCTGAAGCCAGAGACTAGAAAGAGATGTGGAAATTAAGATGAGGCGAGGAGATGACTGCACTGTGATGCAAGATGACTTTAAAGAGACGCAAAAACAACCAGAAAGTGACACGACGACTCTAAAGATTAGGAAATGAAAAAGAGACCGAATGAACCTGAAATAGAAGTCAACAGACTGCAGAGTGTAGCAATAAACATACAGAAAAGTCATAAAAATACCATAAAATTGTCAAAAAAAAAAGATGATTGCATAGACTATGAGGAAAATCACGAACTCTTTTGTACTCACTCTTTATAAAATACGTCCCTTTCACACTGCAACGTCATGGATGTGGATATCATACGTCTATCGTATGTTTCCTGTACATTATCCTTAAAAATAAAAACTAAATTTCATTGAAATTACACTTAGGAAATGCCAGCAGCTCGGAGGGCTGAGCAGATCCTGCTTTCTACCTGATAAAAACGTAACACCCTTTCCTCCACAGAGAGGATCAGTGCGATTCCTCTGAGAGTTACCATGTTGAATTCGGCTCCAACATGTGCAGACATACTAACGCTTGCATGGATAAATGCATTGCATAACCAGTAAACCATCTGTCTGTGAGAATGCCAGATAAACACAAAGGTAAACTGTGGACCTGATGAAGCAAAAATTAATCGGATTAAGAAGAAAAAAAAGAGGTCTGAGGGAGCAGAAGTGACAGTGAGAAAGTTAGGTAATTGGTTGGTGAGGCAGAAAGGTGTGAGAAGTGAGAATGAAGTAGAAGACTGGAGGGAAGGAAAAGAGAAGGAAAACAAAAAGTCAAAGTAAAGAGTTACACTGTAAAAAAAACAAAACAGAAACGTCTCTAATTTATGGTAAAATACTGGCAGCTGTAGAAATACTTTATTTATATAGTAAAATTCTGGCTACCACAGAATTTTACTGCATAAATTTTACTGTATTCATATGTTTTTTTTTTTTGTTTTTTTTTACAGTGTAGAAACAGTTAAGGTAGCTTAAAAAATAAAAAAATAGAAAAATAAAAAAAATAAAATCAGACGGACAGATGGATATCGTTCTGTATTTTAAACTGGTCCAAATCTGCATTTTTTCCACCTAAATGGTTTTATTAGTTCAACTATTCAATATTAAGCCTAAACAAAGATAAAAAAACAAAAATGTCACATTCAAAAAAGTTAATTGTTTTGTATCATCCAAGAACACTTTCAGGGAAGATTTCCTTACAACTTGACACTTGTGTGTCTGAGACACTTGGTGTCAACAGACAATTTACAGCATCTTGTTCAAGTATTTATATTTCTTTTCCCCACATTTCTCAAGTGATAAACACAAACTTCATTGTGTTTTAAGGGGCTGTTATGTGACAGACTAGCAGAAAGCAGAGCATAAAGGTGAAGGTGATGGAAAAGTATATGTGGTTTCCAAAGTTTTTTACAAATCAAAAGTGAAAATAGGCCCGGCGTGGATTTGTTTTGACAAAAGAGCTTTCATTCGTTTATCCTACACATTTGTGTGGCAGTGAGGGCACAGAAAACATGAGGAAGCAGAGCTCTGATCACATGAGCATTCTGGTGTGCATAAAGAAACGGCGTGTCTGTACCACACATCTCTGAAACATGCTGCCAACACATTTCACTCCATCAGGTTTTGTTCTTTTCATTAAGAAGAACATCAGAATGGGTAGGATGATGATTGGAGCTAAGCACCATTCTGTGAGAAGGCCGACAATGAACTGGTTTGGATCAAAGCACAGAAGTCCAGACCCCAATCAGTCATTCGTCGTCTCTGCACATTAAAACGCAACAAATTAGAAAACTCTCCAACATTCAACACAGACAAAACGACTTAAAAACACAAAGTTAAACACAGAAGACCATCAGCTGCTGTACCAGTGGGCGCTGCCATCTTTCTTCCTTTTTGAAAACCGATGATCACAGCGACTCTCCACCTAATCCTGAGCTATTTTGCAAAGAATCATGTGCAAAAAGCTGGAACAGACATACCCCAAAAGAACTGCAAATGTAATAGCTGGCTCACAGAGATCTGAATCAGGGGGACTGAGTACATTACATTTTTATTTTTATTTGTAAAATATGTTGAAAACCGCCATTACAGGAGCAAACTAAAGCCCAAGGGTGACTGTGACTTTTGTAATCTGAAAGCTGGAGGTTTGATTCCAGCTCCTTCCTCCCACATGTCAATGTAGCCCTGGGCAAAACACCTAACCCTGAGTTCCTGCATATCGTTGTATGAATGCGTGTGAATGTAGTTGGAGTGGCTGGGAGGACTGGGAATGTGCCGTACAAACTCAGCTTACATACCATCTCCTCTATAGGAGATGGTAAATAAATTGCACTCTACTTTATGTTCAGATAAAATAATTGCACTCTACTTTATGTTCAGGTAAAATTCCAATAGATTTACGTTAAAGTTTGTGGTTGTGATGTCTGGCAGTAATAGCCTTGTAAGGAACTGTATATCATAATGATTTACGTTATAAGTTAATATCCCTATATTTCACTTTAATTTTGCGAGTTAGCTGTGAAGCTACTCACCCAACACGACATTTTAAAGAACTGCTGAGTCAGTTTATGTTATCAGTTTATAGTCCCAAAGCATCAACAAATGACATGAGTCTCCACGCTGTAATATTAGGCTTGGTTACGAACAAACATTCAAAATAATTTTTTTTATGAATCGCTGGATCCGTGGGTCAGACGTCAGTTCTGTCAAAGCAAGCGTGTGGGGAACAGAGCAGATTCATTTCAACGTTTACTTTTGTCTGTGATGTGCTCCATCAAACCACTCTTGTCTCACACCTGTCTGAACTGAGCAGCGGCGCTGCGAGCTGCTGTTTCCCATGCAACCCAACACTAGATCAACCTGCAGGATCCCCGCCCTGCCAATGACCTGTTTCACTCAAAGAATAGCAAACACGGAGAGGGCCCACACACTGGCACACATCAGCAGACAGTCAAATCCTCGGCAGCAGCAACATTTTTCATGAGGGCACACACACTTCCAGCCTCTGAGTCAGCACTCATGTTTGTTTGCTCACTTTGAAAATGCACAGGGTTTGCTGGTTAGATCGGATTGGGAAAGCTGCGTATGTGTGGCAAGTTGATAAGTTTCTTTACAGGAGTTACAACGCTGTAATACATGTAGGTTTAATTATCTGAGAAGTGTAATTATTGCCACTTCAACAGCTCCTCCTACTGGTGGGCAAGAAAACAACTGTGTCTGAAGGACAATATGTTTGAAACTTCAGATACCGTAAAATGCTACAGCTTTTATTTATTCATATTCACATTATTCACTAGGTAATTATGAGGGTTGTAAGACGTCACTGTAGAGATTTATTTTAGTACACTGAAGTATAACTACAGGTCAAGAACAAGATGAGCATTTTCTTTGAATGAACAATAACCTAAACCTTTAAACTCCATTGAGAAATAAATATGCAGTCAAGGCAAAAAAACAAATGGTTCCACCATTATTTAAATCTCACCTCAAATCTCACCAACATTTACAAAAGAAAGACACAGACAAAGTAGACATTTTGTGAAAAACTAAATGCACTTGAAAATCCATAGAAAATAAAATATGACCCCAAAATTTCTATGGACTACACATACAATGCACTTCATAACAATTAATGTAAATGGTGTTATGAGCTCTTTTTCTTTTGGACCACAAGTCTTCATTCATCAAACAATTGGTATAAAAATACATTTCTATTGAGGCAATTTTGTAATTTATACCTCGTGTGTAAGCTGGTTGGAGTCTCTTGTTGGATCTTTTAATTTCAAATCCATGATTTGTTGTTTCCCTGTTATTGTTTCTTTTAGTGTCTCTTCAATATGGGGAACACAAGAGAACATACTGTTCAAGAATGTGGGTCTTCAAAATCTGTAGTCATATTCAATATATTAGAATATTATTGAAAAGTTAAATTCTTAAAGGAACTAAATAAACTAAGTAAAGCACATTACATTACTACACTGATATTCTTTTAATTATGTTGTTTAGCTTACAGCTAATGAAAACATTTAAGATCAAAATTTTACAGACTAAGAACATTTTTCAATACAGAAATGTAAACTTAATTTTAAAAAGCGTTTAATAAATCAGATTTTTATTTTCCAAAAGAACACTTAATCTGACAAAAACAAATCTTATCAAAAGTCATATTCTAAATTATTAAGCAAGACTGTTCTGTGGCGTTACATTTGATGTTAAAATAATATCATTTTTAGTTGATGCAGCAATTGTGATAGTAGAAGTTCAAAGGTTATTTATGTTATGCCATCTTAGTTAACTTTAGTCTAGAGCCAAATGCAGAGACACACACACGCGCACACACACCATATTCAACACTGTCCACATTATACACAAAACTTCTGACGCAGTTGGATAGAGAAGTATAATGCCGTCACGATAATTCAGCAATATTATCCAACCCGGAAACCCCATCTATACTGCGGGGTTGTTTTTTTACTTCCTTCCATAAATCATCATCACTTTGCAGCTTCTGAGCCATAGAATCAGCCAGCAGCATATTCCAGTTTCTCCTGATAAAGGGAAGAACATATTTATTTTATGCATTAGTGACCTTCTTATGCTCAAACAAGGGTCCCTGCTTATGGCTGTGAGCAGTGGTGTTTCTGTTGCCCAAACAACTGCACAAATTGGAATAGCAAAAGTAAATTTGGTTAATGGAAACACGGTAATTTTGAAAAAGATCACATTTTTTTCAAAATGTGAATTTTGAAAAAAATTCACATGTTTCTATTTTCGCAAAACTGCAATAGAAACACTTTTTTGGCATCACGGGTTGTGATCAATAATTGGATCTTACTACTAGCGGAAAAGACGAAGAAGATGACAGGAAGTGGTAGGAGGATAATGGTGCAGCATGCTTATTAATGACTTCTGTGAACAAACTTGTTTATTGATTACAATTGTGTTCCTTATCTAATGGAAACATGGCCACAAATGCGAAATTTTATTTTTTTGACATTAGCGGAACATCGACAAATTTTTCTGCACATTTGTAATGGAAATGCAGATATTGACCATGCCTGTGCATCCTCACAGGCTTTTTGTGTTATAATCTTCTACGGAAACCTGGATGAGTTTCAAATTTATTCTACGTCATCATGCAGAAAACTGGTTGGTGCCCTACCTGTACACTCAACATCCCAGCACCGAATTACATCTTTAAGATTTGTTATCCTTAACCAAATAAGCTATGAGGTTATAGCTCACATAACCTTATAGCTATAGAGACACTCAGACATGTGATGAAGTGTGAACGTCTGCTGTTCCAACACTGATTCAGCACTGAGGTATTAGCTTGGCTATAACTAGAGACCAGAGTTAACTAAGATGGCATAACATAAATAAACTTTGAGACAAAACTTTTGTCTCTTGACAAAACTGTTCCAAGTGGTTAGCAAGCAATGAACAAAATATTTGCATTCATATCTCCTTCAACATAGTCAAGAGATGAAACTTGGTCATACATACAGAAATGAATGAAGGTAAGCCTCTTTGTGCAAGTAGAAAATAAAAACATAAATGTCAAACAATCCTTAAAACCAATGGTTCAAAGTGACAAGGGAGTCAAACGCTTTTATTCATTTAAATTACTGCAAGCAAGCTACAACACTCTAGTTGATGATAATAAATGAAGTTTTTTTTTTTTAATCATGCTGACAGTCTCTCAGATGTGCAAAATTGTAATAAAAAAAAACTATCAAAAACTCTTTATATTTTAATTAATATCATTGAGTTTTAAAGGGGAATTGTGCCGTTTTGCTGCATCAAAGTCTGTTTACACACTATTAAAAACTTTCTGTCTCCTGAGGGAGCTGTGCAAAATCTGCTCAATTTCCTCAGATGTCTGGAGGCTACATCAGCCGCTCCTGTATATAAATCTTTCCATTACATTGTATTATGTTGTGAATAATAGACATTGCAGTATATCAGTTTATAGAATACTAAATGTTCCCATTTATTCTAAACAGATTAGTAGTCACCAAGAAGCACAGTTTTTATATCATTGCGGACAGAAATGTTCAGTTTGTCCTTGTTCGTTTTGCTTGTTTTAGTCCACATATGAAAAGACTTGATCCTGTGACTCGGAAAAGGGCCAGAGTGCAGGAGAAAAGACAAAATGGTCACTATGTGGGTGTGCTGTGTCAGATCAGTCTAGATCTGGGCCTGCAGTGGAGGTTTACCAAATTATTCCACCACTTTAGCGATACAATTACACAAGCCAACAATACGATACAAAATATCGTACTAGCATTGTGTGATCGCATGTCCAGGGTACCTCCAATCCAAATAAGACCCAAATTCTTTTGCAGCTTTTACGAACCTAGAAAAACTAGATCTCAACGCCTCTGGGTGTTGTATGTAAACATCTGGTGCTGGAGTTTGGGTATTTTTCGCAGGAATTTATGTCAATGTTTTACCTGAAAAAGTTTTATAAGCCACATGAGGGACTCTCTGTGTTAGACCAAACTCATTTTGGTGAAGTATTTTTGTCCTCGGTTAATATCAGTCACTCTGCCTCACGATGACTCTCAGTTACCTATGAGCGTCTTTGTTCTGCACTTTGAACATGATCACATCCCATCCATCTACGTCCTGATCTTTGCCTCACTTTCTGTTTTCGCTCCATTTTCAGTCAACACTTGGCCAACACTTTTACTCTGAGCGGTGGCTTAATTGAACGAGGCAGTTGTCTCCTTTTAATTTCAGCGCTTGCTAATGTCATTAATAATGTATGGATATTCTAATTAGAATCTGCCCCAGTCGCTTTGCTGTGTAAACACTATTGATCATCTGTTAATTAAGTTTTAAACATCATTGACGGGTATGTGGAATCGGAGGCAAATATGAACATTCTCATCAGGCATTTACTATGCGAGCGTTCAATACTCAAAATCTCACATTAATTAAAAAAAAAAAATAGTGCTGATCCATTCCCTGAGTTGATTTAGGTTCCCGAGTTGAGCTCCCACTGGCAGCGCTGTCGCAAATCACGGACACGGAGAGTAAACAAACACCGAACCAGGCATACAGATTATTAACATGAGTGCATGCAAACATGGCGGTAATTGTTTAGCCTGGGGATGGACTTCAACTATGAAATAAATACAGGTAAACAAGCAGACAAATCCAGGACACAAATAAAGCTTTTTTTTTTAGATAATCTTACTGTTAACATCTGCTTAGCTACATCAACCTGTGATGGTCTAATCCCTGCTCAGATGCATTTAGAGAAACATAAGAAAAGACACATATAAAAGGTATGGATTGAAGCTCAAAAAAAGGACACAGGGAACAGCTAAGGGAGGCAACAGGCTTTGCAGGGATCGGGGGCAGAGCTCACTGCATACCAAGCAGCTAGGTACAGATGGCAACCGGAGGGGCTAAACACACCCTGAAGTCTTGTGTTCAACTGTGTGTGTATCTCCGAATGAGTGTTTTTTTGCCTTGAAATGAAGTGGTGATCGAAGAGGAAAAAAAGGGTCAATTACTTGTCAAACTATCACATCCTCCTTCCTTTCTATGCGTTTATATACATGTCTGTGCTTACATGTTATACATCTTCTCACTGCAGAGCCACACCACATTTTGTCACAGTGCAACCATTTTTGTCAGAATTGTAAAGAAGAAAAACAAAATATGTTTTCAAAAAATGATTTTAAACATACTGTGCATTTGTATTCAAGCCCTTCACTTTAACACCCCATTAAAAATCCAGCGCAATCAATACCTTCGAGAAATTTCTTGATTAGTAAACAGAGTCCACCCTTGCATAACTGAATCTCAGCATAAACACAGCTGTTTATACTCATGAAAGAGCATCCTGAAGACCAAGGAACACAGTAGCCAGGTTAGGGATGAAGTTGTGGAGAAGTTTAAAGGAAGGCTGGGTTATACAACAATATCCCAAACTCTGAACCTCATAGCATTGTTCAATCCATCATCTTCAAATAGAAAGACTGGCACCGGTGCAAACCTCAAGACATGGCATTGAACAGAGTTGCGGCCAAAGAGAAACTGCTCAGGTGGAAGAATCAGTTGACATCTGAGTGTAAACAGATAATGCAAAAAGACTTGAGCCAGAACAACTGTAAACAAAAAGACAGAAATGCAGTTGAATGATTTAAACCAAAGCACAGACATAAAGTGAAATGACCCAGTCAAAGTCCAGAGCTAAATCTAAACCTAGAAAGACTTTAAATTTGTTGTTCACAGGCACCTTCCACCTGTCAGAGTTCAAACTATTTTATAAAGAACAATCAATGGCAAGTAAGAAATAAATGCCCTAAATAGTGACTAAATCCTGCAAAACTATTTTAACAAGTTAGTTAATGAATTGAGCAAAATGTGTAAAATCTTCTCATCAGAGAACATATTTAAGGTCAAGTCAATGTTGCTTCAACCATAAAAATGGCAAAGTAAGTCAGACAATAGACCAAACACTTGTTTTGGAAGCACTTTTTCTGATTTTCCTGAAGAGATGGATATATGGCTCATTGGAGGAAACACTCATACTATTCCACTGCTTTGAAAATAGGAAGCCTTTGCGCAAATTTACTTCCAATTTGTACCAAAAAAATTGTCTTTCATTCGGCTAACACCTGTAAAAATGAGCCATTTCTGTTTGTTTGGGACCAAACTGCAGCCCAGATGTCAAATTTGAGTAAATTAAGTTGGGGAAATTACGTCTGCAAACACAGCAAGACAACCCAAATTGTTGAACTCCAACTGTCGTCTTGGATCAGCGTTTGCTTCGGGTCTCTCACCTATAGGAGCAGTAGAACATCTGTTAATTATCTCCGTTACAATGATCATTCCCTACAGAACTGGATAAGTGCTTTGTATTTCTCTAGTGCCCTGTTGGAATCCAGAACTGCCAAACTTAAGTGCATGATGCTCACCAGGCATCTGCAGTTTCATCAGGTACACATTATAGGAGAGAGAATCAACTCCGTACGCGGACTCAAAAAGTAGCTTCAGAAAAGTGATGGTGAATGAAACTGCAGCTCTGTTTACAGTAATATCCTACATTTTTGTTCATTTTCTATTACATCCTCTCCAGTGTCTTTGATAGAGGAGGCTGTTTTGTTATAGTCCCTTATCTTGTCTGCTGGAATGCTGTAAAGTACAAAAGTTCACCGCATAATTCTTACAGATCAGCAGATAAAACAGTACTTTTCTCTGTAATAAAAGATGCTGTATCAGCCTTTGTCACTGTACAGCTTTCTCTAAAGGCAAAATGTCCAGCTTCCAAATAAGTGTTATACCCAAGTCTTTTATTTAGGTAGTTGTGGGATCACTGTAAAATGACCAGCATTGTTCAGCACTCGCAGCGCCATGCTGGTTTATTGTACTCATTATGTAAAACAAGGACGTTAAATGTCAGCGATTATTCTTTTAATAGAGTTTCGGCCTTGAGAGCTGACAACATCAAAGCACCCTGAACATGTCAGCGATATGTTGAAGGATTGCTCAAAGGACCACACTGCGGTAAGAGTTTTTCTCGAGTTTTATGTCTTTGCTGTGCAAGGAGCTTTGGCCTGTTTGAGAAAAGGCTTCACCAGTGACTTTTTGACGTTGTGTTTTGCAATGCAGTGCAGTGAAGATGTGTTAAACTATGCTAATGTCTGCTAAAGTTTATTTGCATAGCAAATCCCAGCAACAAGCCAGCTCAAAGTGCTTTATATGATATAACCATAATATAATGAACAAGCATAAAAAAAAGGGGAACATTATAGTGGTAAAATAAGGATAAGTAATAAAAGGGAGTAATCCAGATTATATTTAATCTACAGGGTTTCCACCAGAAAACTTGCTAAGCCCAGTGCTCGGGACGCTACGGCAGTCATCCAGTCACCCGCCATGTTTTTGAGGTAAAGGATGTTTAAAGTTGACACGAAATTTGAAAATATCATTTGAAAGTTATGCATTTTTGGAAAACTGGAAGATTAATACCTAAACACCAATTATAAAGCCTTAAAAAAGGCAATTATTAAAAAAAAACAACTAATAAATTAACAATGCTAAGCCTGGTGGGGGCACAAGTAAAGCCTGGTGGCCCGCCAGGCTTATAATACACTAAGGGAAACCCTGAATCTATGTTCCAGTTGTTAATCAAAGGGAACATTAAATAAATGGGGGTTTAGCCTTGATTTAAAGTTACTCAAGTGTTTCAGCAGTTTTGCAGTTTTCTGAAAATTTACTCCAGATTAGTGGAGCATAAAAAATTTGGTTCTGGTTATGGGGATGCAAAACAGATTTGAATCAGAAGGTCTGAGGGATCTGGAAGGTTGAAACAAGAAGTTTTTTATGTATTTTGGTGCCAAGCTGTTTGGTTATTTAGAAACTGTCAACATTAATATTATTAAATCCTACTCTCTGATCTATGGAGAGCTAGTGTAAGGATTTTAGAACTGTGGTGAAGTGCTCCATCCTCCTGGTTCTAGTGAGAACACGAGCAGCAGGGTTCCAGATCAGCTGCAGCCGTCTGACATTTTAGGCAGATCAGTTTAGTAATCAATCTGACCAAAGATAAATACATGGACGAGTTTCTTAATATCTTGTTGGGGCATTAGTCCTTTAAATCAGACTAAACATTTTCTTTTTAAAGTCAGGATTATAAACATTAGTTCTGTTTGCCATGTGCCATAATAATCTATAAAAACCTTTTCGGAGGTGTTTATTGATTTTTCAAACTGAGAAATTTCCTTACACTAAGACCAATATGCCTTAGTGTAAGGCATATTGGAAACAATGTGAGAAAGCCTTTTAATTGAGAACATTTGAGGTGTATAGAGGGACGCACCTGTGAATGCGCTACTATCTGTCTGCTACAATGTTTGCCTATTAGATTAGGCTTCCAGGGTAAAATCATCTTAAACATGACCTTCACCTCCTGGCAGTTTAGGCCATGGAGTCTAAACTGCAGTGTGGATCTGTTTTATCAGCTGTCAGTGCTATCCAAGACTGAGGTCAGTTGTTTCAATACCATCTCTAGTTTTTAGACATCTTGGTCCAAGACAGTAAAGCCTTTTTCTGGGGCTAACTATGAATGAGGTGTTATTTAGTTGGGTAATTGTTTTGGCAAATGGCTACAACTTGCAAAATATTATCCCATCAAAGCAAGAGAATTATATAATTCTGCTTAAATAGATGGATAAAGTTTCCCTTTTCATCCTAATCTTTATTTAAACAGTGTTGCTGGACACATGCATTATGAAAGCCCACTTGCTTGAATGCATTTCACACCTGTTCCACCGAGGTGGTACTATACAGAACACATTGTAGCTTATGTCTTTTTCCACACTGGATGAATCATTTTCCAGACGTCTCATGCAATAAAAGGGAAGATTCCTCAGAGGAAATTTGGTTTGCACGACTTTTCTGCTGTCCACAGTTGCACTGTCTGCAGAATTTCAGCCTGTCCGTGATGCTTTTCTTGAGCTGAAATGGCTTGTTTTTAGGTATTTTCAGTTACAAATTCAAAGTGTAGAAATCTTCATGGTAATCTTTTAGCATGTTTTCGTACACACCAACTTCTCTCAGTGTTAAGGTGGCAACGCCATTCTAAAACTTTCCCAGACAGACCATTTTACTTGAAATAAAGCTGGTTGCGATTCTGTGCTATTTGTGAATAACAGTTTTTTATAGGATATCCAAAGTGCCACCAGACTCATTGCAGTATTCTATGGTATCTTGTACTTTGACATGAGATGAAGTATATTTTTAATTAGTCCCCTGTAAATAGACACAATTGCATTCTGAAAAATAATACTATGCTAATGATAATAATAATGTACGTGTACATTCAGCATTCAGTTGGTGGGCTGTCAGGGCCAGCAGGTTCTTCTCTGCTAACCCTAGATAATTGAATAGAGAGTGTAAACTGTTCTAATCATATTTAATTTTACCTATAATTTATTTTTTATTCTACAAGAGTTGCTTATTGGTATTATTGAGATTTCACTTTAACTTCCTACTTTAAAAAGTGCCTTAAACGCATCTGGCGAGCGGCTTCTCCTCAGGACTTGCTGTACAAATTCAGCTACCCCTTCGTCAAAAATACCAGGCAACAGGCCATAGTTGGCATGACTGACAGAATTATCAGCCAATCAAAATTGACATACAGTTGGATGAATTTAATAAACAACTGGCTTTAGTGACAAACCATAAAATTGACAAACAGTTGTACGAGACACACAATGAAGAAAATAAAATTACACACAATAAAATACAAGAAATAATAATAATACTTGGCCAAGTGCTAATTCTCAGTTTTAAATCTGTTGGGTGCATAGCCTGGTAATCTGAATGCTAAATCGTAATACACAACAGATTAATCAATTTCAGTTCCAATTCAGGTCCGACTCAACACCGTTCACATGAGGAGAATTTCCTACACAGCAGTTTGTTATAATGTCCCAAATAAAAACTTGCCCAAAGGGTGATGTCCAAGATTCCAGGATGAAACAAAAAGCAAAAAATGTCAGTCGGTGGTCTCACACATAACCAACTGTGTGTGAAGATGTGAGTGATGCAGGCCTACCACACTGCAGGGTGCTGCAGGACTCCAAATGGAAAAGAATGAATCCAGTTCTTTCTGAGTCCAGGTGGGAAAACTCGCTATCAAAGTCACAGGAGGAATCCAGCTCAGGAACAATCCAGCATAGAACAAAAACCTGACCTGTCAACAAACAGGACCAGCAGAAATATAGGACTTTTATGAAGATGTTCTAGCTTTAATCCTTAAATCCTATTCCTGTAGACATCATATTTGACATTAATTTATCAAATTGCTCAAATTTGCAAAAAAACAATTATCTTTTACCTCAATGCATTATTTCAAAGCATTATCAATTATTTTTTTTGTAAATTGCAAAAGTATTTTTTCAAATACAATGTTAAACATTAAATCTTACCCAAAATCAGTAAAAGTTTATATTTGAATAATTAAATATTTGAAATAAAGGCTATTATTCAATACAAATGTGATAAACAGAGTAAAAACCGAAATGAAAGGCACACAATATGCTCGCCGATCTCAATGCGACACGTTTGGGGTAACAACATGGTGGCTCTCAATCCGGACACTTGGGGCACTAGATAATGTAACAAGGCATATTTCTCATGCCTTAACCTCAGTAATGTGAACTTTCATCGCGAATAAAGTAAGAATATACTATATTTTAGGCTTTACCTTCTGCTGAACGGAGAACGAGATGAACTTCCGGGAACCAATAGCTAATAAGAGCTAGCGAGGCTAGCGAGGTAGCTTTAGCAGTGCTCGGCAGAAAAACTGACGTTTACTCACTTCAACAACTTCCAACTTAGAAGTCGGGTGATAAACAGCAATTCTATCTGCAAAAGGATTTGTTTCAAGTTCGTATCCAGTACTATAACCGTCTTCACACACACGACTCTCACGCTGCATAGCTTAACAGTCTCTTCCTCATGGCGGATCTCTCCTCACACACAAGCTAGCTGCAGACACGGGGAAGAAGGGCGGGACCTACAGCGGCAATCTGTATTCTGATTGGTTGATACGTACTGGAAACTAAACTTCCTATTGGCTAGGTATACTACCTAGCTTCCCTAACCTGTTTCTTAAAAAGACATTCCCATTTTATGTGCACCCACCAAACCTGTATTCACTAACACAGACCAGTAAGAACTTTGTTTTACAGGCTGTATCTATGAGCGCTACGCGTGGCTAACAGCTAGCACCGAGCACAACAACCAATTATTTACAAGTAATTGGTGAGTGTCACTTTTCTATTACATTCTCATACAAACGTAATACTTTTTCTCTTAATTGTTCACTTGTGCTATTTGAGCAGTATGGATTGTTGTTGAGCTTAACTGGGCAACATAGAAAAGGTTTGCTAAATTGCCGGGTGTTCAATCATGTGCGCTGTTGCCTGTGTGTTTTGTTAAAATATACATTAATATATTGCTTGATATGCATTGTTGGGCTACATAGTTGTATTACTTGGCGTAATTTTATTTATTTGCATATTATTGGATGCTTGTTGCTTGGTGTGGTGCGTAGTTTTTGCAGCGTGTGTGTTGTTCTGGTATAGTTGATGTCTGTTGAAGGCCCTGACTGAAACCCGACTGCACGCCACTGTGTACATTCATATGATAACTTTATATAGATCTTTAAACAATGTTGAGTGACATAAAGAGAGGGTAAAGTTTGCAACAAAACATGTCGAGTCCCTTTCCAAAAACATTTACTGAATTCACTATGTTGATTATTTTATTCCACTTAGTGCCAATCACTTTATTAGCCTGAACAATTTTATTGGATGCCGTGATATATTTGTTTATTAGGATTGAAAGCTTTGCAGTAATGTTAATACTGATAATTAGATATTTGCAAACAACAGGGATGACTTTAAACTTTATCTCCTCTCACCAAATACACCTTTTTTTTTTTTTTGCACTTTAGTGTTTTTAATGTTCTTGCACATGTTCGCTTAAGCTGCTTGATGCAATTTTCTTCTGCTGCTGATGGCAATGATTACAAATAATTATAAGAGTAGTGCATGGGGTAACAAAAATGCATTCTGCTGCATCTCTACCGTTTTATCACTCGTCAGCAGAAGCTAATACAAGCAAAGTAAAGGCTAAAAGCAAGCCCTTGAAAATCATCCGAAGTTCATTTGTTACCACTTGTGTCATGGGAACGAGAAAGAAACTTCTCTTGATAAAACATAAGAGAGTCCAAGTTGGCTAATTACAAAAGGAGCTTAAACACTTGTAATTAGCCTTTTCTATTGTAGTGTTGGGTTATCACTTGGTCAAGTCAATGTAATTTTAGAGAAAAGTGGAAGCAAAATCCGAACTGAAGAGTACCATTTAGAGGCTCAGCTGGGAACCCGCTTGAGTTGCTCTGACAGTTTTAAGTGCTATAATATGGCACTGAAATAATTTGCGTTATATTTTCCACAGTAAAAGCGTGAGTTGATCCGGCTGAAATCCCACAACGCGCCGTCTCACAACTAGAATCTTTGCTTCATAATCTACCAAAAATGTGATAAACAAAAGCTGATATTTTTGCATGGTCAAAAACCTTTTATTATATGACACTTCTTTATTATAATAACAGCTTGGGACGAAAAGAATCAGCTGCAGAACTCGAGACACATTTGAACAAATGAGTTATGATGTTTTACATTTAATACTTCTGAGGTTCTTATGTGTGTGCTTGCTGTACTTGCACCCAGTTTGATGCTGCGTTCAGCTTTAAACTTCTGGACATAACGGGATATTTTGATGTGAGCTTTGTGTTTATTTCTCAAAGTTGGCTTTTGAAGCTCGACAAAAGAGGAGTTTGTTTTCCTGATGCATGAATTTAGAGATTACTTGATGTCAGCATATTGTCATCTTTACACTGTAACAAAGACAAGATCACACACAAATATCTTTTTTTTTTAAAGTGGCCTTTATTTGAGTTAATTGACAGGAAAGTGGGTAATGAGAAAAGGGGAAGACGTTCATCAGTATTGTATTTTTTTTTTAAAATGTTTTTCTGATTTCCAGTTTAGTTCCATCCATCCATTTTCTGTTCACCCTTGTCCCTTAATGGGGTCAGGAGGTGCTGGTGTCTATCTCCAGCCACGTTCTGGGTGAGAGGGGGGGTTCACCCTGGACAGGTCACCAGTCTGTCGCAGGGCAACACAGAGACACACAGGACAAACAACCATGCATACACACACTCACACCTAGAGACAATTTGGAGAGAACAATTAACCTGACAGTCATGTTTTTGGACTGTGGGAGGAAGCCGGAGTACCCGGAGAGAACCCACGCATGCACAGGGAGAACATGCAAACTCTATGCAGAAAGACCCTGGGCTGGGAATCAAACACAGGACCTTCTTGCTGAAAGGTAACAGTGCTACCAACTGCACCACTGTGCAGCCCTTCCAGTTTAGTTCACAGTGTTAATTATTCACCTTACCTCAGTCTGTTAATTTGCTCACCTTCCCAGCTGTTTCCCATTACCTGATTCTCCTCTGCCTTCCTCCCTCAGCTGTTCCCATTTTTCTAATCAGTTCTTATGGTTTGCTTCATCATTTCCACCTCTCTTTACCAGTTAAGATCCTGGATTTTCACTCTTTTTTACTGCATCCTTACCCTGCCTGTAGCATGGTTCATTTTCAGTCTATTTCCCCAAGTCTCATTTTAAGTTTTTGCTGTTTGGTTTTATAACTAAACATTCTCGCTTAATCTACTGCCTCCGATTTTGTCTGCATTTGGGTCCTAGTTTATAAAAAGCTAAAAATATATCTTCTCTGATTAATAAGTGCACCATATCAGGCATTACCAGGTTGCACTTTCCTCCTTCATGAGTTTCTGCTAGAGGGAAAGCAGCACTAGAGCATTTTTTTAATCACTACCATGTTTCATATTACGATTTTAAGAAAAGCTGTTATTTTAATGACAAACAGAAAAGGAGGCAGACTTACAAGTTTGTATCTTAACAGTCTATATAATATCTTCCAAAAAATCTCAGGAATCAAGATTTTTTTTTTTTAGTGAATGTCCAACTGAGGCAGAGGAGGCCTGCAGTGCTTTAGATGTTTTTTTTTTTTTTTTTTGCGGCTAAGAGCTGGGAAGGATTGCTACCGCTTCATGGTTTCTTAATTTGTAGATAATGGCTCTTATTGTTCACTGCATTCTTGAAATGTAGCTTTTTGAATTAACTGCGTATTTAACACATTTCTCATGTTCGTAGTATTGTGTGTTGCTTTTTGAGATCTTTCAGCCTGTTCAACATGGGCAGACAGTTCTTGTTGTAAATTTGAATAATTTCTCAAATATACCGGTCAATTAGGCCATCTGATAGATAAAAATTAACTAGGTTTTTTCACAAGAAACAGTCAATAACAATTAAGTCATAATTTAATTAATTGGGCAAAATATTTTTCACATTGGGTTAGGTTTATTTGGGGAAATATTTTATACTTTTTTTTCCTGAAATTATTCAAAAACAAAAATCTTAAAATTAGTTTGATCTGAAACATTTAACTTTCAAAGAAAGTCAAAAGCACGACAAGTAAGGAACACACTTTTTATTTATTTTTTATTTTTATTTAGAAGAATAGCGCAGATCCTCTCATCAGACACAGCAGATAAAGTATAAATCTCCACATTATGGTTTTTTAGCAAACAATGAGATGTTAGGAGAATGGCTGTTGAAATGAAAAGTAAGTTAAATCCAACAATGAATCCAAACATTAATTTTATGTGATGGCGAGTAGCTGCACTGACTACTGCAGAAAGAATCCATGAACATGCACCCAACATTCCTGCAAAATGCCTCCAATGATGCTGTTATAATTGCTCCTGCAGAGATTAACAGCGTCTTACTGAAGCGAATCGTATGACGCTGAGTTTTCACACATAGGATGAATTGCTGACACTGTACAGTGAGAGTGGTAAGCACAGATACAATTCTCTGTGTCATTCATCAGCGGGTAATTGATGTGCCCAGTAGGGCAGAAAACAAGAAAAGGCGAGGAGCGCAGAGGCAGGAGGGATGCATTCATTTTATCTCGGATGAAAGACAAGAGACACAATATCAAGACGTTTGGGAGGCCATCTTTCACTGTCCCTTTCCTCTGCACTTGTATATGACTGTGAGTGTGTGTGCGTGTGAGAGAAAAGGGTAATTTGATTTCCTGTCTTCAGCTTCATAGCTACAGACGGCGACGACCAGGCAATCTAGTCCACTGACCTTCCAGTTTCACTTAAACTTTCAGCCTTGAAACAATAGCTCTCTCTGATATTCCTTTTCTGCAGCAAAAGAAAAAAAAAATTGGCGTACTGATACACACATGCATATCCACACGTGCAGTCTCATCTCTCATCCTCCGTAATTAAGCCTTCATCATTGATTCTGGGGGCGTTGTTGCCGTGTAACCTAATCCCAGCAGTAACATTTCTTGCATTTATAACATAAGTGAGTGTGTCTATCTTGTTTGTTTCATGCGCGTGTGCGTGCCCACGTGCATACACACGCGGGATCGTGTTTCCTTGGATACACTGATGGGCTCTCAGACTGCTTGTAGCGGTCCATTAGAGATCAATGGGATCCCTGCTCCTAATTCCTACTATCAGGGCGCCTCTGATCCTTATCTGCTTTGTGGAAAATGCAGCCAATGCTATTTTATCCCTGCACGCATACAAACACACACACGTGCACACGCATTATTTACAGCTTGTACAATATATGCATTAACGTGCTGCACAGCCGGTAGAAGTGAAAACATTCTCACCCACACAACCATATCCTCCAGATGTCAAGTTAATGTGTGTGTCGTGAATGAGCTGGAGATGAATGTCTATTGAGGACTGTGAGCGGCGATGATCACTGATGTGAATGGCCTCTGAGGTGACGCAGGATAGACCATGAAAGCCAAAGCTCCATGAGCTCAGAATCTGTGGCTCATGTCACAGTTGGAGCAACCAGTTAACGCGCACCAATCACGGCGGCGGCTCTCTGTGACAATAACACCGTGTGATGTTACTGGTTTCACGTCTAATAAAGCTCAAAATCTTCACTGGTGGCTCAAAATTGCTGCCTGCTGCCTTCTTAATGGTACAAAATAATTATAAAGCATCAGTCATTTTGTTTCTAATTGAGTATAGTGTTTATGTGCAATTTAGTTGGAGCTCCAGGAAATTCAGCCGAGTCCTGGTTGTGTTTTACATGTGGCAACAAATCACCTGTTTTCTCTTCAAAGGAGCAGAGCTTCAGCAAACAAGTATTTTCCTCCAAAGGGAATATCAACAGACTGTCCCAGAATGTGTTACGGTCTGATGAAAGCTAAACTTGCACCTGGCATTATAATTTCAGAGGGTGAGTTTGGCCCTAAAACAACACAAGATGTTACAAAAGGAGCCCCACTCCCCTGGTGAAATAGTTTCTTTACATGGAACAATGTTTTTTTTTTTGTCAAAAAAACTTATGAATCACTCCAAATAGTAGCCAGTTTTGATCAGAAATCTTAAGGTGTCCAATAGAAAGCTGAGGATGAAGATAGGTTTTATTTTTCAGCACCACAGTGAGTCCGAGCAAATATCCAAATCTATATTTGGCCTATTTCAGAGAGGACAATTCTAATTTTAAACTGGCCTAATCAAAGTCCTGAGCTATAACTGACAAACAATATTGCTTTAAAAAAAGATGTGGGATGCTTATGGACTCCTATCAAAGAAGATTTGGTACTGAAATTGGTTCAAAAATAGTATTTCAAGAAAATGTAAGTTTTGTGTGTATATTATTGGAACTTTGTAAATCATTTAGATTTTTTTCTCCTGAATTGAATTACAGCTGAATTTCCAATTTAACTGAACAATGACAAAAGTCACATACAGAATACTCTATTGTGGTCTCCTAGTGTTTTTATTCCCCTTCTTAATGAGAACTTCCTGCGAACCTGCATGAATAGATCTGCTTTCATTTGATTTCTCAGCAGCTTTGAGGATGTCTTAGCTTGACTTTACCTGCGAGATTCTCCTGCTAGCATGTTTCTGGGGCTTGTCCCGTGCTTGTCGCTGTGTGAGTGTTTCCTTATCAGCGGTGACTTCCACTGTGCATCTGCTGTTGTGCAAACGCATTATGGCTGTAATTTGAAGAGGTAGGTTACTGTTGAGGTAAAGCGATACAGCAGTAAACAGCATTGTTGGACGGGAAGCGGTGAGATAACTGAGGGGTCTAGAATTCACGGGCGATCTCCAGCTGCTGTTATCGCACAGAGTCAAATGAAACCAGTATCAGGCAGGGGGGATTATCTATCCCTCATCTCTCTCTCTGTTCTTTCCTCATCACCTTCATTCACACACACTCCCTCATAAAATATTTCATCACTAATATATTTATTTCTTCTCTATCTTTGAATCTACCCTTCATCAAATAATTTTTTTCTCAATATTCCATTTTCTACAACTTTTGTTGTTGTCACTATCTTTTTTCCACTTTGAGAGTTTACAATTCTGCATGGTTAACAATGAAGCCTTCGATCTTTGTCCATCAATCCAGCCATTTTCTTCAGCTAGCTAGTGGGGTCGGGAGGGGCGCTTGTGCCTATCTCCAGCTAACGTTCCAGGCGAGAGGCGGGGTACACCCTGGACAGGTCGCCAGTCTGTCGCAGGGCAACACAGAGACAGACAGAACAATCATGCACACACACACTCACCTATGGAGAATTTAGAGAAACAAATTAACTTGACAGTCATGTTTTTGGACCGTGGGAGGAAGCCGGAGTGCCCGGAGAGAATCCACGCATGCACAGGGAGAACATGTAAACTCTATCCAGAAAGACCCCGGGCCAGGAATCAAACCCAGAACCTTCTTGCTGCAGGGAAACAGTGCTAACAACTGCACCACTATGCAGCCCTCAGTCTTTGTGGAAATGTCAGATACTTTTGTGAAATTACAGCAAAGCCTCATCTTTCGAAGTGTGACCAAGGCAGCTGCAGAAGTGGGGACAAGTTTCTACGGTGGTTAAATCCCTCTTGAGATAGTTTTGTGCAGGAAAACCCAGACTTAAGCCTCTCAGACACTCAACCAATTTGCTTAAAAAAAATGAATTTTCACAATAAGATTTGTGTGCTGCTGAACCCTTCCACCCCTTGAGAGGTCTCGGAAGTATGAGATTAATTACTTTTCTTTACTAGCTGAGCAAATTAAAGACAGCTCGGAAAAAGGCCGTCATCACATGATCAGCTAATCAACTTCAACATCCCCACCACCACCAGCAGCAGCACCACTCTCTGCTCCCCCAGTTTTATCATTAAAGCAATTTCGGCCTTCATTTCGGCTTGTGAAGATCAGTCCATCTCGGAGACTTAAATCCACCCCGAAAAAACAGTTCTCATTCTCTCATTCAGAATGGATGTATTGATATGGTTTTTCTTTGAAGGGAGGCCAAGGCGGACCCCGGAACAAGGACTCATTCTCATATAGCGTGTTTGCAGATGTTGTTTCTCCACTGGTCCAGCTGCTGGTGTTTACCCCAGGGGCAGTGGAGGGCGGGTGGCACAAAGGACCAGGGGAACTACCTCCTCGGTGCTCTGTCTCTCTCTTTCTCTCTGTCTCAGAGCAGAACAGCAGTGAGCTTTCACAGCCGAGGAACTGCAGAGACGCAGGCAGCTGATAAGAGTGAAACAGGCCATTGAGTCCTGGTTCTTCATTGTGTGGGAAAGCATTAGGCCATGGGAAAAAGATATGCAATGGGAAAAAATGTCCGTGATGCTGAGAAATGAAGTGAGCATTTTAAAGGAGATTTAATTTAAACGTGATGGTTGATGGGATTATTTTGACCTAGAAGACTTGGTCTAACTAAGTTTGACTTTTAGCTACCGTCACCCAACTTCTTTGTCTGTTAAAAAAGATGAAGTTGGTATCGCAAGCTCTCTATACGCTTACTTCTTACTACCCGCCCTTCCTCTCCTATTTTTACCTTTCTGTCACCTAGCTCCAGCGCAGCTCTGGATGAACCTGACGAAGGGAACAAGTCAGTCTGTATCGCCTGCCTCTCATTCTAATCTCCAATCTTGGACCAAGCAATCCCTCTCTTCACACTCGTCTTGTGACTCAAAGTGGAAATGTGTGTGTTTGTGTAGGGATGGCCATCCTCAGATGCTCTTCATCTTCCCACATTGGGATTTCCAAACACTCAACAATGTTTGATTTCTCTCTTTGTTGTGATGCTGCTCAGTCTGTGCTGCAAAAGTAGTTTTCAGTTGACTATTTTTTTAGATTGCACAATCATTTTTTCTGTAAGAAAACCTTGTGAAGAGGAAAGAAAACCCAGTGATGACAGGGTTGTGAAGATCACTCCATCTTAGAGACTTAAATCTGCCCCAAAAAACAGTTCAGGTTCAGAAATGGCCTGAACTAAAAACAGTTCAGGTCCTTTCTGAATTAAGGTTTTTTTCTAAAGGGCTACAGACAGTTAATATCTTTCCTACAGTAGATAACTTTCTTAGCATCTTCATCATTTAGCATAAACCCAGATTATTTGGTCTTGGGAAGTGAAACTAATGGCTATCAGAGAGAGAACAAGATCAATTCACACTTCTAATGTCATGAAACAATTTAAATCTTGAGACATCATGAAAAAGATTGTTTTATGAAACTGTATCTAGAACAATTGTTAGCCCTATTTTCCTAACGACAGACAGATCAAACTACATCTCCCAGCATTCTTAGTGCTAAGAAATACACTTACACTGATGTCAGTGAAGTTTAAGGATATCTGACTTCGGACGACTTTGCTTTAGCTCTTTGGATACAGACCCGAACAGGAGGCACAGATTCATGAATGGATTATTGTTTTCTCTGACCTGCTGGGTGGGAAGGAAGATTTTCTAAAACCTTTAAACCTTCAAGTTTTAAGACCAGTTGTTTCTTCAACTTATGTTTTTTCTGTTTAACAGCTGAAACTGAGACTTGCACAACGTTTTCCAGTCCAGTCCTCTCAGATGTCCAGCTGAAGCCACTTCTTATTTGTCAAAGTCTCCTAGCTGTGTTCGCAATCCAGCAAATTCAAACTCCAATCAGTGCTGAAACAGTGGGGGTGACTGCTTTTGGATATTTTTTAAAACTTTGCTCCTTTGTTCTAATTTGGCATCAATTTGCCATGTGGCAACACCACGTCCAAACACTGAGTGAATCAAGTTGTTTTGCAGAAGTCTACTTTGGTCTTAGCCCTTGTCTGACTAGCTGTTAGCTTCAGCCTCCAGGACAGGACCAGTTGAGCTGGATATATATGAAATGAATACCATAATAGAGTTATCAACTACAGGTGATGTATTAACTACTTGGCACCTCTTAACATATCCTCCTTTCAAAGGTTTTGAACTATCCAGTCAAGTCGTAGCTTTCAATTTGATTTGATGTTCTTGTGAAATTGAGAAGACAACAGTCATTAAATGCTTGGTTTTGTTTGTTTTGGACAGAGAGGACAATTACGAGATCTTTTGAAAATACAACTTTGGGTAGGTCCATGGTTGATGAGCCAGAGAAATATCTTTGCACCACAAGCACTGTGTCCATTGTTATATCCTCATTGTAGCTGCACAATGTAGATTCCTTCTGAATGCACAATCAGCGGCTGTGGTTAATGAATACAGCTTCCTTCTCTGACCTTGGCAGAGATGAGTGAATCCCTGTTGCACGGTCACGCATGATTACACACACGAAAAAACACACAAACATCTGCAAAGGCACATTAAGCTCCTTCCCTGTCAACACAGCAAAGTAAATGAGCCTTCGCTCAATAGTCGGGCCTCTAGAGGTACAAATTATCATTGCATTCATGAGCCTGTAGACCTGTTACAGCCCAATGCTGGCTCACTGGGTGTGTGGCTGGCAGGTACATATACAAATTGGATGTATATATATATTTTTTTCTTCTGCTTTTTGAACTGGTCAATGCATTGACTGATCCTTTATGAGTTTGGGCCTATATGCAGGCATCAAACACAGTCACCCACTGAAAACTGTCAGTGTCCGTAGGTCAACAGGAAATACATATGCATTGTAGTTCTTGTATAAGCTTATAGTTGTTAAGCGCTGTTAAGCTACCGTAGATGCCAACATTTACAGGGAAGCCTATTACCCGCTAACTGCACCCTGTGGCGTACATTCATCCATCAACCCGTGTGGGTCAGGCCTATTTGTTTGTTTAAAGAATATCCATTTCAGCGGGCAAACAGAGCTTGTGTACATTAGCTATTTATAACTCCACATGAGCCCAGCTGTGCCCGGCAGACACAAACAGCCCGTGCTTATGGAAGGCTGTAGATCAAACTATGGATTTACATTACACAGAGTCAGAACGTGTGCTGTTATTGAGTGCGAGAGAAAGTTCACGTTCTGACGACTTGTTTTCCTCATGGCGTGGGGTCATTTTTTAGGTTCTGAAATTTTGATAAAGAACAACAATATAATGTGCTATAAACAGCTACATCGTGGATTTCAGCTGAGTTATTGTTCATAGAGAACACAATACACTGGTTGTGATGCAGTGCACAGATGATGTAATTACTATACACTCACCAGCCACTTGATTAGGTACACATTTTCAATTGCTTAATGGCACAAACGGCCACACAAATAACCACACATCCATCCAGCATATTTCCAGCCAATCACATGGCAGCAGACAGCAGGGCAAAAAGAAAATCTGGGAGTTTTAATGTGGCATGGCTGTCAGGCTACTCTTGTTATAGAAACTGCTGATCTACTGGGATTTTCACAATGATTTAGAACGTTGAGAAACAGTGAAAAACACCAGTGAATGTCAACTATGTGAAACAAAAGACCTTATTGACATCATAAGTGAATGGGGAGATTAGTTAGAGTTGACAAAGGTAATAGTCACTCAAATAACTGCTCATTACGACTAAGGTATGGAGAATATCATCTGTAAAATGCACAACAATCAAACCTTGAAACGGCAGAAGGCCACAGCAGGAGCCATTTCTGTCAGCTAAAAATAGGAAACTGAGGATACAGTATGCACTGGCTCATCAAAAATGGACAATAACAGATTAGAAAATTGCTGCCTGGTCCTGTGAGTCTTAATTTTAGCTGTGACCTTCACATGGTAGGGTCAGATTTTGGCATAGGCAATATTAAAGCATGAATCCATTCTGCCTAGTATCAATAGTTCAGGCTGCTGCTGGATGTTTAAAGGTGTGGAGGATTTTTTTTCTTTGCCACACTTTGGGCCCTTTTTCACCAAAGTCAAACTAAATATTATTGTTGACCATGTTCATACCTTCAGGACCCCAGTATATCCATCTTCTAATTGCTACATCCAGCTGGATAATGCATCATGTCAAAAAACTCAGGTCATCTCAAATAGGTTCACTGTGTTGCACAATCAGCAGATCTCAGTCCAATAGATACTGAGCTCTGTAATGGTCTGGATTTAAGGATGCTTCATATCATGTATGTGCAGGCAGTAAATCCATGATGGTATCATGTTGATGTAGTCAAAAATATCCGAGAAATGTTTCTGGCACCTTGCTTTTTGCTTCAGTAATTTCTCATGGTAGAAAGTGGTCCAAACTGACATACTCAGTAAATTGGTTGGTGAGCGTGCTTAATGGATGTTCACACAAGTGTGTGGCCAGTTTGATTCTGAAAGGAACACTGGTTTACTGACAAAACTCTCCACAGCCTTTGTGGCATAAAAAGTTTTGTATTCTGTGCCTAGAGGTTGACTGTCAGTTGAATTTTCTTTTTAAATTGTTGAATGTACATCCTTCTTATCCAAAAGCTTTCCTAGTTGAAACTAATCTCATTTATGGGTAATACTTTCTGGGACATAGTTTCAGAAATCTCAAAGTGAATATTTTTTGAACTGGGGAGACAAGTGGTTGAGCATAGAGCTTAAGAAACATTGGTTCCAAGGACTACATACAGTATTGTAACTAATAATATGTTTGACTTGAGTATAAGAAATAAACTGTATTCTGTGAGCCCTCGGGTCCTATTATATTTACCAAGTTGTTTTCTAGCTTGTTTTTATTGAATACTCATTGTCTTTGAGTCCCTTCAAGTTGTCAAATAATTACTAGCAGAATTTATCAGAAAATAGGCAAACCCAGCCTGCAGTTGGAGCCTCTTTACGCAGGTAAATCAGAGAAGAGCCTCTGCATGGTGTAGCACGACATTACAAAAAAATGTTGATGGGCCATCCCTGCAAAATTTGTATCCATGGAGCGTATTCTGAATGCAGTACATACATTGTGATGCTTGTGCAAAATATTTTTTTTCAACATTTATAGAAGAATTTATTGTAATCTGGCTTAATTTGAAATCAAACTACATTTGGTGCGGCTGCCTAGAAAACCAACTACTTATTTTTACATTTTTATACATCAGTGAAATGAGAAACAGATTTCCAATACTAAGATAGAAACCTATTTACAAATTCGTATTTTATCCTAAAATACACTAAATAAAGCAGAACACATTTATATTTGATAAGTATTCTACTATGCTTCTCCATCATTTTTTAATAAACACTCAGTCAGGCAGTGCTTTTTTTGTTGCTCATTCATTCTCTGTTTTCTTGTATAAGACATCCTCAGAGTGTTTGAGTTACTATGAATTATATTAAAACTGAGGGATATATTTTGCGTCGCAATTTCAAACTCTGACAACTTTAGTGTCATATCATCATTTATCAGTCTCCTACTCTTCCATGAATGGCAACTATTGCAAGCAGATTGTTGCTCGCCCCTTCACCGTAATATGACAGGCTTGTGGCTGAGTGAGATTATGAGATTAATGAAGCCATTATTGTAATGTCTCTTGGGTCTGATGAGGATTTTAACTTGTAATTGTTTTCTGGGTATCTTCGCCAATCTAAACATCATCAGGAGGAGGGAGACTTGGCTCTTTTAGACACCTCACTACTGTAAATGCCAAGCAAATACGACTTAAAAATGTGAGTCTGCAAATATAACATACGAGTACAAAACTTTTCAAAGCAGAATGAAGCAGCAGTCTATGCAGCAGTCTTAAAATATAAAAATATAAACAAAGCTCTTTTTGTATAGCATAGACTTGGACAGCATAGGCCTTATAGCATAGGGTTATATTTATTGTTTTCCTTGACTACATAGATGTACGTCATTCAGAATAGCTTTAATATGTCAACGTAAAACACTTTGATTTATACATTTGCAGATTAAACAATTAAAAATCATTCTTAAAAAATAAAAACCTGATCAAACAAACTGCTAATCAGTCATTCGGAGTTGAATCCCACTACTCACACCCTCAGCTACACTACCAAGCCATGCACAATAATTAATTTCAATCATATTTTGAAACAGCTTTAGATCAGCTTTGATTGATCTCATGAAACCAACAGTATAAAAATTGTAAAAGTAATAACTTCACTCATACTAACACTGTTAGTATGATTGAAGTTTATTATTACCACAGGATGGATAATTCTTAATACAGTAATTTATTTTCACAATAACAACAAACAGTAAAAGACACCCCATCCTTGCTTCTGACATTCTGTTATCTTGGTGCGCCACCCCAAGATTATCTGTTTCTCTCATCTTGCCACCCTGTTGGAAACATTCTGGAGGAATCCCTGCAGCATAAAGAGCAGGCAGCTGTTCATAAATGGTCACGATTTTACAGAAGGTCAGCTTGGAGTATAACACCCCTTTGTGTACAGGAACTGAAACAATTTAATGCTCAAATGACAGACTGCCTAAATGTTTAGCATAATGACATTTATGGTATATATAACTCAAAGATATGACATAAAGTCCCAGGAAAAATACAGCAGACAATATGAATGACAGGATTTCATAAATATATGTGGATATATTCAAAGTTGTTTGTCAGCTCCTGTCCGTGACTACCAGATTCCCCTTCTCCCCTTTTCCTTTGTCAAGGTCCTCCAGCTAACAAGGCTTTGTGTGAGTGATCCTTTCAGCAACTCTACATGTCACTTCTGTTTACATCTTTTTAAGGCTCACCCACTCACATGGAAGATCAGTGCAATATGAAATTAGATTTTTTACCATCTTTTTTCCATCCACTTATTTTTTATACTGTTGGCACAGTTCGTTAACACTGATAAATGATGGACACCTGCATGCCACCAGAGTGCTTGTTAAGTATAGCAAAGTCATCCATCAGGCTAAGCAAGTGAACTGATTTCTTCTTTTTTTTTTAAGCAAATGAACAAAATTGAATTAACACAAATGTTTCAGGAGTCAGCCAAATGAAAAATGGATGTAATGCAACAAAAGTGAAAGGGCACATGTCTTTTCTTTTTCAGTCGTGTTCAGGTTATATATATTTCCAGCCCAATGTCAGAAATTCAGAAATGGGTACATACATGATGAGAATAGAAACCGTTTTTCATGCTCTGTCATACATAAACCCCATGTTGCACTGTTTCTCTACTCGCACCAACTGTGCATGTTTGCCGATGAAATATTTTGAGCTAAAAAAAACTGTCCAAAATCAACATAGGACCAGAACGCTACCAAGAAAATCTTTGTTGTAATTACTGCTCGGTAAACAGGGGCACAAACACATGCTGTTGGCTTTCAATATGCTCATTATTAAGATCAATAGTACTGCCAGAAGCCAGGGCCGGACTGGGGAGAAAAAGTGTCCTGGGAGCTCCTGGCAGACTGGCCCACCTTCAACCTTCGTCAGATCGACTGAAATTTTAATGAGAATTATAGGCCTATATAAAGTTACAGTGCTAATGTGATCATTTTTATCCTGAGATTGCTAATTTGATTTACATTACCAATATATACATATAGCTAAAACACAAAATCTAACTATAGCAGTACAATCTGAGCTTTGGGCCCTCTGGCTGCCTATTGCCTCTCCTCAGGCATCATCAGCCTCAGTCTATGCAAGATATTAGTATTGTTAATGGGTAAAAGACAATGTAAACAACATTCAACAACCATAACAACAAAATCATTGTGAAGTTAGAAAAACAAAATGCTAACCTCGTTAAAGCTGCTATAAGCAGCGTCATCTGACATCTCGTCGTGTCTGGTGGAAATACTGGACTTTGAACTCCAAGGAGCTCCAAACAGATCCAAGTTTTTATGTTTTCATTACTGCTCTTTCCTTTTTTTATCTCTCATCTTTTTACATTTGTAGTTTGCTTCCTTCTTCACAGCTCATGCAGACCGATTTAATGTTGCTTATAGCGTCAGTGATTGACATGTAATGTTCCACAGAGGAATGACATAAAACTTAGCCCAAAGCAAACTAAAGGCTCCCAAACCTTCAATGCCCCTCATATATGCATAAAGTTTAATACAGGCCATAGATAAAGAATTTTTTATTTTTAATGGAGAATGAGAATGCTGTTAAATTTGATTTAATTGTTTCAACAGAGATCATTTAAAAGATCATAAATTGCTTAACATTTAAATTAAAAGCAAGTTTACTTCATAAAAGTAGTTAGGTTGTTGTGTTAGCATAGCTACAGTCTGATGCTAGGAGCTTAATTAGTTGTGTTTGAGCTCAGTCTGTTCACAAATACATCTCAGCAAATAACAGTGGTTGTTTTTAAGTTCAGTGATTTAAACTGGGTCCCCTTCCAGCTTCCATCAAACCTGTATTGTAATACTGTAAGTGGTGATGATGTTCTTAACAGAAATCATTTTCTGCTTAAGGCCTCATACCACCTTGAGCCTGTCATGACGAACTAGAGCCACTGCATTGCACATCTTTCTGCTACATGCAAGAGACAAACAAAAAGATTTAATTTATGTGGTGCTGGTAGGACAAGGCGTTCCCGTATCCTGACTGTTCAGCCGGGCTTTGTGGGACGAGTTTCTCTGATCTCCGATTTACATTTCCAGTCAGCTGGACTTGTGGCGCTCTTTCGTGTGTTTATTGGTCTAGTGTGTTGAGGTCTACCTGACCGGAGCAGAGGAGAGTCAGAGAAGGCAAGAGCGCGACGGCTTCCCCACAGGCTAACCCACCGGCCCTCTAACCCTATCTGCCCACTGGGAAATCCCCCGGTAGTCCAGTGAGCTAGTCTGCCCTAGAACCTTTCATATGTAGATAAATGCAGGTCACTTTACTGAAAAAAAGAGTAATTTGATCCTGTACTTCTAGATGGAACACAGCTTATATTTTGTCCTAAAAGAAAAAACAAGACTTTTGTTTCTATTTTGTTTCATGTTTACCATTTAGATTATATTCGCATGGATTCGGTAGATACAGAAACCTCTCTGATTGTGGATGATGAATTAAACATTATGTCAAATAAAACATTAATTTAAATTCAAAGGAAAGTTGATAATATCTCACTCTGCATTTGGGTTTCCTTACATTTAATCACTAGTTTTCTAGACTCATTATTTCAAATTTTGTCATTTATAATTCATCCTTAAGGCCCCTGTCTTAAAATTGTTAATGGTAAGTTCTGTATATGACAAATGATAATTAATGAATTCAGCAATAGGAAAATGATCAAATGTAGCTCAATTTTTATTATATCATGGCTGCTTTCATTTAATTCATTTTAGAGTAAAAATAGGCAAATAATCTGTGATTCTCCAGATTGCATTTGAGTTTCCTCTTTGTACTTTCCCTATGTGTCATTTAGTTTATTGATTTGCTCTATAAATCTATTTAATTACTGATGGTGATAAATGGTTCAGCCAGTGAAGTGTGTTTTTTTTTTCCCCCAGTTTCCCTACTTGGTCTTTTTAATGACTTCTGTTTTATTTGAGATAAATTTAAGTTATTTTGCATATTGTACTTTAGATTACCTTTCTTCATGTCTATGATTACGCTGTTCATCATAGACAAATGGCTAAAATACTTAGACCAGTATCCACAGTTATTGCTTAAGCAATTAACCTACTTTCTAGTTCTTCAATGTTTATCTTTCCCCTCGGAGACACTTATGAGACATTGAACCTTCATTTCTAGATGGCTAGATTATTCTGTAAAATGAAATCAAAACAACACATCACAAAATAATAATATCTCTTGTCCTGACACCACGGACACTGATTTCCACAGCTTTGATCCTAATACACATACACTATTCAACCTTGGAGTACAAGAAGAGACTATACTTTATAGTCTATATGACGTCATGTTTGTATTCATTTGTTCATCTTGGCATATGGTATATCTGATATTAATCTGTTTTGTTGCCGACAGAAATAAAGAATATAAGGCTGATTTGTTTTCTGACATACCAATCACTGAAGATAATGTATTCCACACAGGAAAAAGGATTTAAAAATGACCCAGGTTTTTTGCTGAAATCCGAGCAAATTTTCTTCAGCTCTATTATGAAGTGCTTATCATATAACATTGTTGAATAGATTATTAATGCAGCTTTTTTTTGCATTAGCAGGGGAAACTTGGTTGGTCTCAAGCTGTGGCCTATATTTGAGAGTTTGAGAGTATTATCCTTGTTCCTCCTTGAGATGTATTAGAGAATTAGATTCATTTGGACATGGAATATAAAAATATGATTTATATGTGAAGGAAATTAGAGCTACGCAATGGTGCTAACTACCTCTATGCATCATTTTAAGATGTTTGAAACAGACCAAATGTTTAGATTATATGGTTGCTTGGTACTATTGAGGCTGGGGTGTGTGTGTGTGTGTTTGGCATCCCCGAAAATGCATGAAGCTGCATGTTCCCACGTTGGGCTGTGAAGTTCCAAAATACACATAAGGCAAACATGAAGAGCTGTTAGCTGACAGATGGCTGAAACATCAATCTGTAGACAAGCCAGTGGAGGCTTAGGGCTTCAAACGCTACATGCCTGTCCATAATAAGCAGTGGAGGCATGTTCATCTTTTCATGCAGATATGAATTTGCATCATTTCCATGTTGGGTCAATATGTGTTACTTCGTAGATTCTAGATACGTCTTCAAGAATTCCTGCATACTTTTGCCAGTGCTTGAGTGCGTAGATGAGTCTTCCTTGGATGTTTGCTGGGCACTGAATCAGCCCAATGCCACTGGAATGAGAATTTGTGAGGATTCACCATGGCAACAGAGCATGAGGGGCAGAATTAAAGCCCAGCGCTCATCACAGCAGGAGGAATAAAAAAAGGACCTGATTAAACATCACGAGCTCTTCCTCCTTGCGCCCCAGCCCATTTTCATCTGAAATATTTGGTCTATTGTGAGATACTGCAAAGGGAAACCAAACCAGCCATCCTCACTTCGTGTGTGATCAAACATCATTTCACAAAGAAAATGTTCACGTAGAAGCCTAGAAGTTCAAATGCAAACATGGAAACTTGAGATTAGAAAACGAGCAGGGTCAAAGCCCAGACGTGATGCATCGAACTACAAAGTGGCTGATAACACATGGATAAGAGATCTGAAATTTTTTGACCAACACTTTGGCACAAAGGTCCACAGGAAGTCATACCACTAACAACATGTAGCATATTCCTCTATAGGTGGGGTCTGCAACCTTTACAATTCAAAGAGCCATTTTTGTTTCCAGTCCAGCTAAATAAAACTCATTTAGAGCCACAAGTATTACATGACCTCTAGATTAAAGGCTTTTATTTTAAAGAACCACCATTTTATTTCTATTTTAAGGTTTTAATATACAGAAAAAAAAAAAAAAAATTAACAAAATGAGATGGCTATAATCCTTACATGGGATGTTAATATTGGCAAAAGAAACGCAAATTCTTTTCAAAGTATTATTGGTACTTGTAGCGTCATTCTGTTGTGGAAATTCAATTAAATTATTCAAAGAAAAACTAAAACTATTAAAAGCTGCATTTGTAAAAGTATTAGTTGTGCTTTTTTTGTTTTGTTTTTTCTTTTAAACCATCTTCAGCCAAAGTTATTAAGAGCCATCATGGAAGGTCCAAAGAGCCACTTGGTGGCTCTAGAACCGCAGGTTGCAAACCCCTGCACTGTATCGTCTCGCAGTTGCATTTAAGCAAAGGGAATTTTTTTATATTTTGGGTGATTATAACGGCAGTGATACCTACTTTGTGTTATATTATCAATATAAAATATTTGTGAAGTAAAAGAAAAATAAATTTTTCTTTTCTTTTTTGTCGTATTTGCAAACCAAGTCAGATTCAGTGAGATAGGATGGAGAATGTCTGTGAACATAAATGTTCAACTGTTTTTTTTGTTTTTTTGAAGAGCTTCAATTTTATCTAGGTCTTTGACTAGGCCACTCTAACATGAATATGCTTTGATTTTAACCAGTCCATTGGAGTAGAGGCTCAACAGTGTCCCTACTGCCCACAGTATGAAGCTGCCACTACCACGTATCAAAATGGGGATTGTGTTAGCATTAGTGACAAAATGTAAAACAATACATTATTCCATCTTGGTTGATATTTTGCGATGAAATATGTAGAACACAATTTGCATATCTACCATCAACTCCAATTGAATTTTTAAACTTTTATTTAATTTACCTTTGGGATGAATAAAGTGTTTTTGAATTTGAATTGGCTCCCTCTTGAAAAGCCAATAAGCTGGTCTCCATGTCAAATTGTGATGCCATAAGTTTTGTTCTCTTTGGATTTAAACCTCACAATAACAGGAGAAAATAAAAAAACACACGTATGTCCTAACATTAGACTGCCTATATGTGGCTGGATTGGAAGCTTTCTACGTAATTGCACAGTAGCTAAGCCTTTTCTGAGACTTGAGTTTATGATTCTCCTTCCAGCAAAGCCAAGACACAGAGCTAATCCCTCTCCTATGTGCTACTTTTATTAGGTCAGCTGGGAGGTCTCTGCGCTTCTTCCAGTTTTTACTGAGGTAGCAGATATGCATGCAGGAGAACATGGGGCGGGCTGCACAGTGGCTCAGTTGGTAGCGCTGTTGCCTTGCAGCAAGAAGGTCCTGGGTTCGATTCCCAGCCCAGGGTCTTTCTGCACGGAGTTTGCATGTTCTCCCTTTGCATGTGTGGGTTCTCTCCGGGTTCTCCGGCTTCCTCCCACAGTCCAAAAACATGACTGTCAGGTTAATTGGCCTCTCCAAAT